>CAIGRN010197934.1:0-10283 GCA_903798345.1 Fraxinus anomala | reverse complement strand
CACAAGATAAGGTCCAATATGTATAATGTTGATACGTAAACAATACTAAGAGAAATATATTCAAGTGTTTTATCCTTTAGCCTAACTACTTTCGAGCTAAGATATTCAAACCGTGTGGTTGAAACACTTGAACCTTTATAATATTGGCCTCTACCAAAACCAATTTCACGTATTTCTATTTGATACATTTTTCTTGGTCCATTTTCCAGTCTCCTCATTATCCGTATTTGTTTTAGTTCATTTAAAGCTTAAGATCTGAAATCTTTTGCGAACTAGAACATTGCTACACAAGCACGTCCTCGAGATTTAGCAAAATCAAATCGCACGTCTTTTAACTCAAACGGTGGGTAGTGTCAATAGAGGAAATTGACACTTCAATTCGTAAGTCACATTTACCTTCAAAGTTCTCATCCATTGAAATGAGACTAATTTGAACTTACTACTCATAAAAAAATGTGATCAACAAAAAAATTGTTAACACTATATTAACCATCTTAGCTCAGTCACATTTGAGGGAAAAGATCATCTATAACAGAACTTAGCGATTCAAATGCTCAAGTACTAAGATCTACTTTTTCTGTACTTAACAAAGTTCTTGATTTTTATTCTCTAGAGTTGTCTGACCCCCATCAGGTCTTCAATTACGTGATTGATGTTATCTAAAACATCATATTCTTCTAACTGAAAAACTTATTATGTCAAATGTTACCGCATTTAGCTTGTCACATTTATTAAGGTCAACAACTATAGATTTTGATACCATGATCTATCAGATTTTAGAGACATTTTATTATCAATCAAAACTCATTCATGCACATATACCATTTTGTATTAATGCGAATTAACGTATACGATAGTTCAACGTTAGACACAGAGTCGAAATTTCACTATGTTCCCAATCATCGTCCACAATCCTATTGTTTCACTATCATAGACTTAATTTCATAACGCAAAATTCTATGAGTTATAAACGAGAATTACATTAATTTTTTCAGTTTGAGAACTCCCACTCGGTTGATGAATCAAATAGTTCTATGTAAGATTTTCTCTAAATCTTCCAATCATCGAACTATCACTCAACTGAATATCAATATGTTTAAGTAAGAATGTCACTATTCTATTGACATTAGCATTCATAACAATTCACAAATTAACAAATATCATGTAATTCAATAAGATAATTTCATAATGTGCAATAAAAGTATAAATATGTATATTTATCCAATTATGACATATACTATGATATCACAAATTAATTCTTCCATAAAATAATTCCAATTATAATCAAAGAATAAAACTCACATCATTTAAATTTTATTATACAAATTCTCAACCCCACTTTAATATCTGATGCAACACAATCCAGACAAATGGGAAGTGGCATCAGAATTCTCATATTCTGCTTATCACAAAAAAAAAATTAAATTAAATTGTCCCAAAAATATTTACATGTTCTATTAGGTCATACTCCATATCCATTTATTAATTTTAATAAGCACATAGCTTTTCAACAAGTTCCATAACCTTTTTTTTTCTAGCATTCTCTCTAAAAATGCTACGAGTTTGCATAGATCTAATTATACCTGATCAAGCACAAAAATTGAAACAAGTTATAATGAATCACATAGCCTAATTAAAGACCCACACAACTTATGAACATATATAAAATATGGTATTTTAAATATTTTTAGAGTATTTTTTCATTTTTCAAAAAAAAAAATGAGAACACTTCAAGTTCTCATTAGCCAAATACCATTTGATAAATATTATTGATTAACAAAAAAGAATTTACTCAACTTAAAAAAATACTATTTTTATGCTTTTTACAAAATTATTTCAAGTATTAAATACAAAAAAAAAAAAATAAAAAATAAAAAATTCAACCATCTAAAAATTAATTTACTTGTATTGAAAAAAAAAAAGAACAATTAAGAGGACCAATTTTTTAAATTAATAAAAACGGCGCGTTAGCGTCGCCACGCCGTCCTCGAATTTTTTTTTCAATTGGTCATCCCGACTAATTTCGACGTTCTGAGTTCATCCGTATGGTCAAAATTTGAAAAAAAAGTCAAATTATAAGGCCATATTAAGGACATCAATAGATCTGTCTCAAAATCAGCATGGCAAAAAAATCATGCAAAATTTCAAAATTTTAACCAAAATTCGAGAAATCATAACTTCTTCATTTTGAGGGTCAAAATTAATGATCTTTATATCATTAGAAAGGTCTCTTTCCCAATCTTCGTGTAAAAATTCAAATTTACATCCAAATTTTAAAATATCATAACTTCTTCATTTTAAGTCCAAAATTTAAATTATTTATATGGTTGGAAAGTTTATTAAAATACTTTTCTAACCAACAGAAAGAAGGAAATTATCAAAAGATGACATTAAAGACCACATAAGGTTTCAAAACTTAGCATACAAGATTCATAACCCAATTGTATCATGTAATGATATATTAAACATGTATTACTGCAAGGAAATCAGCATTATGGCTCTGATACCAATTAAGTAATTTGCAGCATATTTTAACATGAATTTCAGTTAAGATATTTACTTGAAATGATGAATTTCAAGAATTTTTGAATAGTTGAATCACTTTACTTTTCAAAACTTTAAATCTACAATTTCCTTGTACTTCAATGGTCACAATCCCGATAACAATGGAATGAGATTATTAGCCACAACTTAAGTGCCAATTTTTTATAAGTTTTCATGCCAAATTAGTAGTTTTATGTGCCTTTCAATTTTTGTGATATTTTCCATATGAATTTTCACTATTTTATTATTATATTTCCACCTCTTCTAAGTGTAAGACAAAGTTATGGAATCATGTAAAAGTTTGGAATTTGGTGGGAGTTGTGAATTTGAATTCTATTCAAATCACTCCCTCCAATTCACTTTAATAACTTGTGGGTCAGGTCACTTCACATGGACGATCCATGACCCATATTTTCTAACATCATGAAAGGGACATCATTTTAAAATGTAATACAAAACATCCAAAATTTCAGGATGGACCCTGTAAGTTGCACAACAGGTTGCGGGATTCATGGAAACATTAACATTATATGAACAACTTTTTGTAGTCATATGTCCATGCCATCAAATATTTCTCCATCTTCCTCGTAACTAAACTCATTGGTGACAAGGCCTCATCCACCAAGTTACTGATACAAAAAGTTGGTGATAACTGATAAACAAAACGAAAATCTAGTTGTTACAGCAAAAAAACTAAACGTATCTCTCTTAGTATGGTTGTCAATTCGATCACTTTGTGGGTAAAAAGCATGGAAATTAATAACAGATACTCAATCACGAATCATACTTGGAGTAAAAAAAAAAAGGTGAATGTTGAATTAAAGCAGTAAAAGTATAAGTGACATCGTCGTCCTAGCAAATTAGAATTTAAATATTATTGTAAAAATAATAAGATAAGAATACATTACCGAGTTTTCAGAAGAGAAAGAAAACAAGATGAAGACGATTTGCATGCTTGCAATATGGAAATCCCAAGCTTTGTTATTCTCTTTCCTTCTTCTTGCTTAATCTTCAAGAGTTCTACTCTCGAGACAATGTGATGCCTTTTTCTCTAGGTTCGAATGTATTTCCCTTTTCGAATCTAGGAGGAAAGGAGAAGGAGTTTAAAACCCTAACCCGTGCAAAAACCTTCTAAAATAGGTGCTAAAAAATTATTCAGCCTCAAAACAAGTCGAATTTGAACCTCTCCCGCTTAGTTGAGCAATCTCAAAACTTGTGTTGCTCTCAGATTATTTTCGCTCAAGCAAAAATATGGCTCTCTTGAGCAAGAAGATTTAGGACGACAATATTAATCTAAAGGCGCATGACTTTATGTAGAATACTCCAAATTGAGATCCCTAAAATGCTTTGGACTCTTATGTCGATGTTGTTTCTAATGATATATCATTCGTCTTCTAGAAATATCCTTCTCAATCTTGGAACTCTAGATTGCTCCCATTTTTTAGTGTCGATTTCCCAAGCTTTGAGGTGTTCCTAGCTTGAAAATAACCCAAGTTCAACGTAGAATTGACTCACGATCACTAGCAAATGCGCACAAAGAAGCATTATATAAGAGTGCAATTCACACTTATCAAGTATCACTAAAATTGGAATATTTTTTTTTTATTTAATAATTGATTAGTAGTTTTTCTTCTCTATTGATTCTTGCCATTTGTAGCTTATTTATTAATACATTAAAAAAAGTATTCATTTGTATTGATATATTATTTGCCTTCACTATATTAGAAAAAAAACAAAATTGAGGTCTAATAATCTGTATCATCATCTATCGACCTACTCAACTATATTAAGGAAAATCCACCTATCATCCATCTCCACGTGGAGCTTAAAAGATGTATTATAATAGTAATCATTGAATTATTAACTAATCTTGAATAATTAATCCAAAATCAGTAATATAAACTTAGATTCTTCCATGCATATCATACATGGAAACCTAAAATGGTTGTTCAACCATATTTGATTCAGTTGGGTGAAGAGAATAATCATTTTGAACATAGCAGACATGTAGGGGTGAGTAGATAATCCAGAATACGACTATTCAAAATTTTATGGAAATTTGAAAATACTACACTTTTTTTTTATCTATTTATATTTTCCTTTTTATTATTTTACCTTTTATTTTATTTAAAAATAAGGATATAATTGTCTTTATAACAAAAATCTCGATTCTTCGTGGCAAAATGAATTGTTTTTGTATACTAGAACCAACAACACTACAAAATTGAAGAGTTGAAAATGTTGTTGCCTAGGAAAAATAGACTTGGGACCTATAAAAGTTGAGGTGTCAACGAGTCGAGTCGAGTCGAGCTGAGCCACAAGCTGAAACTCGAAGCTCGAACAAAATTAGTTTGGGCTTTTTTTGGTCCAAGGCAAGTCGAGCCGATTAAAAGCTTGACCAAAAAATTGAGGCTCGGGCCTTAGCGGGCCGAGCCGACCGAATTGAGCCGTTCGATTTTTTATTTTTTCGCGCGATTACCTGCAAACGTTTTAGGCAACAGTTTACCTTTCTTTAATTTTTTTTTAATGAAACTTGACCCGTTCGGGCCGAAATGGCCAGTGAGGCTCGACGAGCCACACGTGGCTGGCTCGGGCCGATGTCCCAAAATGGGGCTCAGTGGTCTCGAACCACGAGCCGGCTCAGTCCGGGTTTTTTTCGACTCCGAGCCACGGACGGTCCTAGTTGATGTGCCATTTTGACATTCCTATAGAGAAGGTCGTAGGTTAAGAATCAATGGTACAATTTTTTTTCAATCTTGTCTAATATTGTACCAACCATTTAAGGTACCAAACGTTTTGAAAATATTTAAATCCTTTCTATTTCGTTTTCTGTTCTTTGCCATTTTTAAGAGTCAAAACGGACATTTTCTGCCAATTAAGATTAATAGTAATACAAAATTGAAGTCAATGCCCAAAAAAATAGATGTAATTTAGGGTCCACAACTCCACATTGCTACAAAGCCAATAATGTTGGAAATTCAATACTATAATCTTTACAATTTCATAATACGAGTCTTTTTTCAATCTTATTCGATATTAGCTATACATTCTATCATATCAAAATGCTTTCGAAATGTGAGAAGTATGTATTTGACGTGACTTGATGCATGAGATATGAATGTATTCTTATTGTTTTAGAAGGTCACCAACCAAACCAATGAGAAATCTATGACGTTGTACTTTTCTTTTCAACCAAACCCTCAAAAATATAGACCACATTTTGCACAACAAACTCCACCAAAGTGAGCCAACCAAACAAATATTGGCACACGTATAAGCTTTCTGGAAAATAAGTTATTAATAGTCAAACTTCTTTAATTAAACTACAATTGACCATCGCTAGGTCATGTCTCAACTTGAAAGAATATCCACAAAGAAATTTAAATATAATAGTTCGTCATAAAATTTAATTTATCATCGTCGCTTTAGCCTTTAGTGATAATTATTGACAACTTGAGTATTCAGTATTAATATATTTTGTTATAGAAAAATCCATCTTCAATTTATGGGTTTTAAAGCATATCTTTGAATCGTGTATACAATATAAATTTAACAGGATATTAACCTACTTTTAAGATCAGCTAAACATGCTCTATGTATATTTGAAATTGTTTTATTTTATAACTTAGTTTAACTAAAGGAGATAATTGTTTAGTAAATAAAAATAATTACTAATTTAAGAGGAAAGAGTTGCACTAAATTTCCTTTTTCTTTTTTTTTTTTTAAGAATTGCACTATTTTGATTATGATTGGGCTTCAAAACAGGGAAAAAAATACGCCCTAGATACACCCAAGTGGCGCCACGAAGACAGAATGGCGGCGCCTAGGCGCTATGGCCGTGCCACATTTCGGAAAAATTTCAGCATTGCACCTCCTTTAGTATTTTTATCATAACTTTCTTTCTCGATATCTGATTTGGGAAATTTAAATTAGGTTGTAAAGATAACTCGAAGGGCTACAACTTTACCGGAAATAACTATTTTCGAATTTGAAGTTTTACTAGTCAAAAAGTGGGTCTCAATCTCCGGTTGAAAATCTGGAACATCCATATGCGGTTGAAAATTGATCTGTGAAAATATTTTTGTCATATTTCACTCATTTTGACTCTTAATTGCATCCAATTGACCACTAGCATTCTCGAATCTTCATCGTGGGTTTCGATACAATTTTTAAGTATTTACACTTTAATCTCCAATCTCTGGATCTTGCCCCTTTTTGCCATTTTTTTTTTTTTCAATTTTACTTCCATTCATCGAATTTCACCTAATTACACATTATATAATGAATTAGGCTATAATTTCATTAAAAGAATTAAGAAATGTCAATATTTTAGAGCTCGAATAAGTGTATAGTGGAACAGGTTTTTATAAAAAATTACTAGGATAATATACACGGTTTAAATAAATATTGCTGCTATTTAATTAATTTCTCCGTCTTAATCAATGTTGAGGATTTAATAATTATTATATTCCCAAAGGATACGTTTCCTTTCTTAGTGAAAAAAGAATTATAGTTTAAGTGTACGCGTATTACATGACTTAGAATACTTCAAATATAGCTCTAATTCTCAACTAGCATGTGTAACCTCATACGTGTCAAAATTCCTAATCGTGATTTTTTTGGTAAATTCTCCCTTTTAATTTATTTAACAATTAAGATTTTGAACTATTTTTTTGACAAAGTTTATATTGAAGTTAAAATTATTATTTAAAAAAAACTTGTAAAAGTAAAAATTGATTTGGTCCAAAATTCAAACTACTAAATTATCAAACTTTTAGATTAATTTTCCAAAATGATCCATCAAATTTTTAGATTAATTAATGTATAAGAGTTCGAATTATTCTTTGTAGAGAAGTTAATTTTTAAAATAGGACGGAAGGCCTAAATAATAAATATTAAATTTTAATAATGAATCGTGGCCAATTGGCCATCTTGTCTACGGATGTTATAATTCATAAAATATTTAAACTCTACTTTTGATTTAAAAAAAGAAAAAAGTCATACTATGTAGTCTTGACTTCAAAATTTTGAATTGGAATTTTTTGTTAAAATTCATACCAAGTTATTTTTAGAACAAAAATTTTGAGGTACTCTAAAAAATGATGAAATGAACTTTAACATTTTAATCTCGTATAGTTAATCTTTAGTCTTAAAGAATCGATGTATCCTGGAAAACGTTAAAAAAGTAATCTCAATATTATACATCAAATTTGTGATTAATCTATATTATTAAAAATAATTAAATAGTTAAATTATTAATCAATGGTTCATTCATTACATAGAAACTATTAATCAACAATTAATAACATATTAATTATAATGACTTTTAGCTTGGTTGGTCGAACTAATGGAACTCATCAGATATTAAATAAACAGAGTAGGATATTAATAATCTAACTTCATAATTAATTAAGTTTAGGCTATAAATGATCTCGTCAAATAACTGAAAAGGAGAGCAATCGTTCCTTTGCCGTCAGAATCTCACACAGATAACTGATTCTTTAAAAAATTGAAAAACAAAAAAGATAAAAATAATTTATTTTTCTAGAAAAAAACTGCTGCATGTACATTGTACAAATGTCACTAGTCTAGTACTCTATTAAGGGTGGGGACATGCTTGAAAGGCTCAAGATACTATTTTATTCCGGGACAATTTTTTTGTGTTTTTTCTTGAAAAAGGTTTTCTGGTTTGTGGGTGTGTATGTATATATACATCACATAACATTGTCTGTATTTTGTATTTGATAAAGAATTTGAATTTGGGTGCTTACAATAAGGACACTCAATCTCTTGCTTGGTTCCGAAATTGGTTTTTTGCAAAAGAGAGAGATTTCTTAGCTTTCAGATATCCGATCCCCTTCTTGTAAGTCTCTGTTCTAAACTTCTTTTGCTTTCTAAGTATATTCTATTAAATTCCTACTACTTTGGGTTTAATGTTTCTTTGCATTTAACGTTTTATTGCCCGAAAGATCACTTTTTTGCTCTCTGGTATGTCTCATTTCCTCTTCTTTTTGCGCCTGCGTTTGATGGGTTCTTTCTCTTTTTCTTTCTTTGATGCTTTCTGGGAATTTTTTTTAAGTATTTTTTTGAAATGGGTTTTTGCCATTTTCGTGTTTTTTATTTTTTGTTTCTCGAGGAAAAGCAAATGCACTTTTTGAATTTTTGCTTCTCCAGTCTTAATTCTTTTAATTCCTCCTTTCTCGTAGACCTTTTCTTTGTTTTTGTACTGTTTTCTTCTCTTTGGATGAGCCTTCAATAGTTTTTTTGACTTGTAAAATTTGTTTATGAGCTCTCGTCTATTTAATTGTTATTCCTTTTATGAATAGAGTCCTGTCTTTTATATTTGGAATTTCATTAATTTTTGCCGGTTGTTTGATTTTGTCATTTGGATATGCCACATGTGTTCTTAAGGTAGTTTCTGTTCACCTGTCTTTCATTTTCTTTCTACCTAGCCTTTGCAAATTCAACTTTTGAATTTTGCTACAAGAATTGAACATGGAGGCAATTTTTATCAACACATTAGCATAGTCTATATTTGTCGCTTGTGCATAAGTATCTGTTGATCATATTATATAACTCTAATTTTATTATTCTCAGGGAAATTTGGAAAAGGTGGATTGTTTGTTTAAGGCTTAACTTTCATAAAGTGATAATCTTGTACTGTTGAAGGACAATGGGAGACCACTTTGTTTTGCTGGTTGATCGATTGCTCACTGAATCGACTTTGGAAGCTGCAATCGAAAGCAGAAAATCATTAAAACAAGCAGCAATCGACGAAACAGTGATTGACTGCTCTCCTCGTAAAGAATGTGAAGCTAGTTTATCTCCAAGGAAACTGGTTGAGTGTAGAATATGCCAGGATGAAGATTTTGATTCAAATATGGAGACTCCTTGCACTTGCTGTGGTAGCTTGAAGGTTGGTTGGCCTTCAATCTTTTTATTGCTTTCTTGTAATGAATTTGATTTTTATGATTATGTGTTTTATTATACTGGTTTCTGCAATTCAGATAATTAGTTATATTATGCTTCTAATTGTCTTTTGATGTTTCTTATTTGCAATCAACATCATTTCAATTGCTAAAGCCTAAGAGACATGTAAATTGTCTTATTCATCTGTCCCTGAAAGTCAAGAAATCATCCTGTTCATGTTTACCCTTAAACAGGATTGTGATACATACTGTATTTTAGAATTTTCTGTTAGTTTCAATTAACAACAGGTTGTTTTAAATGTAAAGATTGGAAAATAATTTTGGATAAGATTGAATTTTTGTGTTTTCTTTGGCAGAGTCTTGACTTTGTTGAAATCTGACTTCATTGACATAATACTACTCTATATCAATGTAGAATATGACTTAGAATATTTTTTTCTGAAGCAAGATGCTTCCGTTTTTCATTTATTTATTACCCGAGTATTTATACTAAGTTGATTACTTTCTTCCTTTTCTAATAATACTTATAAAAAGAAAAAAAGTCATGTATGATGTCTCTGCTTTGCTTCCAGTATGCTCACCGGGAATGCGTTCAGAGGTGGTGTAATGAGAAGGGTGACACTGTATGTGAGATATGCCATCAGGTGGGCTACTATTTTTGAACGTTTTTCACATTTGACTCAATTACTTGTTATGATTGTGTTTTTGCACTCGTTTCAATAGTAAAGTTCTTTCACGTTTTATTTTAATTTTAGTTGTTTACTGATTTAAGCATATACTAATTACAGCAATTCAAGCCAGGATATACAG
>CAIGRN010197931.1:0-13517 GCA_903798345.1 Fraxinus anomala | reverse complement strand
TTTTCCTTTTGGTCGAGCTTCAGATGGATTGTTGAGCTAATGCTTTTAATGATTTGATCCGTGCATTATGATGAAAATTTTTATTTTGATCATAATTAATTTCACATTTGTACATAATTTCACAATTTTTCTTTTATTTTCTTGAATTTTGCAGAATAGTGTTTGTCATCTCTTTCCCCTCCTATCTGAGAATCTGTTTTTAACTAATGAGGGTTCTTGCTTGGAAAGGAATATTATAGTGATTTTTTACTTCGTTTTATTAATTTTTTACTTATCCTGCAAAAGTGTCGGATTGGCCAGCACAAATTGTGTGAGTACGATACTGTTATAGGCATTTTTTTTATATCACGAAGATAATACTCTGTAAAATTTTGATCTATCTGAAGTTTTTTTTTTTGTCTATTATTCCCCTAAATTTTTGTATATATTCCATTTTTTGACGGTTTTTGTTGAATTGAGCTCACTTGAGGTTATTATTGATCGGGAATTGGGATCATTGTTTATCTTGACAAAAGATTTCTATATTTTCTTTGCTCATTTTTTAATTTTTATCCAAAAATGAAGTTTAGTACTCCGGGCTAAATAAGCCCTACTCCAAGTGCTTCTCTTAGAGCTGTGTGTTTGTTAGTGTTTGATATTTTTGTCTTTTCTTATGTTCTTCACAATTTTCTCCATTTTCTCGATTTCGTTCTTGGACTGTGTGATGATAGATATTCATAAGATTTCATCTGCTTATAGATTACTTGATGTGCGCCTTTATGTGTATTGCTATAATTATCTTTGGTGTTTCATTAATTTCATTCAATTCAGAGTTGAATTGCTTTAATCTTCTTAGTGTCGTAGTCATTATTGTTTCTAACTCTTGAATTGTCGCGAACCTTATTCGCTCTATTTTACTCGTGGACGTATAAAGGAGAAGGAAAATGAGAATGAAAAATTCATCTCTCCTCAAGAAGATAGTTTTCTGTTAATGGAAAGCTTCACAAAATAGTTGGCTAAGTGAATGAGTGAATTAATTGAATCTCTGAGTGCATGAATATGCATAAATACTCAAACTTTCATCCCTTGGTTTCAGGTTACTTGAAAGAGGTCGAGCAAAGATGCAGTGTACAAGTTACGTCCCTGTATATTACTGTGTGAGGAATCTTAATGTAGGTACCAATGACTTCTCTTGGTCTATATTTAATGGCGATATTTCTCACAAAAGTGGGAGAAGCTACAATGTTTCATTGCCACCTTCAAGCGTGGACCAATATTTAGGATATGACGAGGTAATGAGACGGATAATGCTTGAGCATGAAGCCACATTTAGACTTCAGGTATGCACCATTTGATGTTTCCAGTTTGATATTTTTAATGGTTATGAGTACAATCACATTATCGTATGTAATGGAAATTCTTCCTTTTGTTTTTTCATTTACTTTCTTTGCAGAGTCACAACAGAAGTTATATTCTTGACTTGATTTTCGAAGCCATACATATTAAAGGGTTGTTTGACAAAGCTTTTGATAAATGTTTTATCAGATTTTGATAAAAGTGTGGTTAAAAAATTGATAAAAAAAGTTGTGTGTCCATAAAATGTGTGGATAAAATTAATTGTTTACTTTGTCTTCAACCTTTTAGCAACTATTTAAGCTATCCCAAACAAGCAGTAAACTTCTCATGACTGCTCCTGAATTTTGTAAACTCATTCATTTTATTTTTATTTTTTACAATTTGTTGTTTCACATTTTTTACCTAGTGACTCAGATTTCATTTACAATACAAATCAAAATAGAACATTTGAATGAGTATTCTCTCTCAGGTCCAGGAACTACATCGTCTATACAAAAGGCAAAAGGAGTTGATGGTCGAAATACGGGAGATAGAATTCTCCATGCAACATGTACAACTGCATACATCAGAATCATATCCGTATTTGTTTCAGGTACAATCTGACACTACTCATCAGGTTTCACATACGCCCAGGTGGCTATTTGGAAATTCTTCAGATAGTAAGTTGTATTCACTAGCTGAGGACAGCTTTCGAGACCCTCCTTTAGTTGCAGAAAAGAGTGTAAAAGGAGGAGCTGGACCTTCCCTAACAAAAAACAGTTCTACCGAACTGGAAATTCTGTCATCCCAAAATAGAAGATATGGAAAGACAATTTTTGATCTTGAACTTTCAGCTGACTTGTACAATGACAATAAAGAAAGGGAGCAGTTTGAAGAGGGAAATATTAATGAAGCACCTGACATTCTGTATACTACTCTCAAGAAATTTTCAGACATTCAACTTAAAAGTGACTCAAAACTTGACCCTGTTAAGCCTGCATATTCGTCTAGTTCTAATTTAAGTTGCACTAAAATTAAATGTTTGATTGACTTGAATGAACCTGTACAGCTTGAATCACTGAGTTCAAGTTCCTCTGGTCCTTTTGAAACTGATTACGGCCACAATGAGATTGTGCACCACAATCAGGATGTGAATTGCGATAAGGGCTCAAGTGGTTTTAATTATTCAGGGCTTATTGATCTAAATTCTATGCCTCTCAGTTTATCAGAGATGACAATTACCCTGGAAAATACCAGGAATATAAAAGAGGAAACTAAACTTGAAAATTCCGATGGAAGAGCAAAATCATATACTGGGATTGTTGATAAATTCTCAATATCTAACACTGACATTGACTTAAACAGTGGTGTAACTGGGGATGAACCTTCACTAGCAGTGCCAAATCGAGATGGTGGAAGTGATGTTGAGATTGACTTGGAGTGTTCTTCACAGAGAGAAAAATCTGAGAAAAGTAAACTTGAGACACCTTCCTTTCTGCCTGACCGAGATGGAGAACCACTCAGGGAAATTGATACGATTGCTGCTGGGACTTTGATTATAATTTCATCATCTGAAGTTCAACTGCATTTGAAGTCTGGAAGCAGTGAACCACTAGACAACTCTAACGACCATCTGTATTGGTTTGCTGGGATTGTTTCTTCCATGGGAGGTGAAGCGCTGCATGAGATTGAGAATCACGAAAAAGATGCTACTTACTATGATCAAACTGATGTTTCACATGATGAGATTGATGATTTTGAGTCAATGGCATTGAAGCCTCACCATGGATATGGTAATTATTTTTGTCAAGACATCCGGAAAGAGAGAGAAACAGTTGATACTACATTGTCCAGTCAACCAAGCAGGGGAAGATTGCGGGGAACAAGGCAGTGCAAGGACTTTCAAGTAGAAGAGGACCTTCAAACGGATGAAGGATTTCTCAAAACAGGTTCCCGGAGGAGAAATGCACATAGGAAGACTTCTGCAAAACTAAGGAAATATTCTAATTTACGGCCTTCTAAATGTGTGAAGAAATCAGTGAGCTCCATTTTGAAACAGCCTGATACTTGCAGTAAACAGGGCTTTTTGGAGAACTTGACAGGGTGGGGGGAGATGAAGAAACGTCGAGGAGGTCGAGCTAGAAAAACCCATCACTAATTTAGTTGGCTTCATGGGGAATGAAGGAAGTTAAGACATTTTTTTTCATTATAGGAAATCTTATTATACTCTTAGTATAATGTTTTGTAGTGATTGGTTTGTGAAGACATTTTGATCATGGATATTTTTGTACATATGCAATTTACTTAAATTCTGAAACTGGTTGAGGAACATATTTTTGTTATCACAATTGCCCAGTTTGCACTTGAAAATTAAAAACTGGAAATTAGGAATGAGAAGATGGCAGAATTAACATCTTGGTTGGTTGTGGATTATACATCAAATGTGTTTGGCAAATGTTATAACAGGGCAGAGTTTCATCGTGTCGTGAAAGCAAGTTTCTGCTGATTATAGATCCAAATGCATTTGTAATTGTCAGCTGCACCACCAAGTCTTGACGTATTTTTTTGGGCAAATTTGGCTGTAACTTCTGCTTTTGCTGTTTCACGACCCGAGTGGATGGGTGAAACGATTCATTGCCATGTGACATCCAGTCGGTATGCATTTGTATTGAACACTCTTTAATGTTCTTTCATGTTTCTTTGGCTATTTATTTGTCATTCATCTCTCATCCATGTTCACTTCAAACGAGATTTACTATTATTAAGGTCGTCGCACTGCCAAAGAGCCTTGCTCGCTAGCAACAATTCTCTTTTCAAACCAATATTAACTGGTCCAGAAATCCAACATTGCCAAAAAAGCAAAGTGTCATCTGCTTGATCATTATTCTTGAAAGAACATCTTATTTCAGTCACAGAATGATTGAATTACACCCAAGATTTAGAGGATTTTCTTGATTTTTTTGGAATTACTAATAATGTATATAATAAATATGAAATTTGTGATAAAAATTTTAAAAAATTCAGCCTTCACAGGTGATTTCCTTAGCTCCCTACTGAGCAAGATTCAGAAAACTATGCAAAGGCTAACGAAATACTGCCAAAAAAGTTTATAGGAAGAATTGTAAAAACAATTTTCAACGCCATCACGAAGTAGTGATGAGTTAAACTACTCTTGTTGGCCTGCAAGTCATCATGGGTACTTCACAGGGTGAAAGCCTCGTTCCTGAGTTGAGTGAAGTGAGGGCTTTTATGTGCCTCTTGAAGCATCTCTTCGTCTTCATATGAATCACGATAAGTTTCCAAGTTGACATCAGAACTTCTTAGGGCTGATAGACAGAGTTCTTTCCTCCATTCTTCTAAATGTGGAAAACCAATGTAATCTGCATATTTATCACAATACTGCAAGAAAAATGAAGTCAAATTCAAAATAACAATATGATTGAATGATTTTCTTCAGCACGGCCCTCAGATGCAAAACATATTCATTTTCATCGTCAAAGGCATAATAGGTTCAATATTTTCATAAATAGGTAACAACGAGACTTGACTTATGATATCTATGCTTTGGATACCGTGTTGAATGGCACAACTTAAAACTACTTGCAAGATTATACATTTACCTATTTAAATTTAGTCTTCAACTATGAAATATTCGCTTAGTTTACTGAGTGAAATAGAACAAGTCGTACGTGAGTTGATAAAGAGACATTTTAAGTCAACCCTTTTGCTTATTACTTACCTTGGCTAAAGAGTGTCAAGTCTGGCTGCTAACTTATAAAGTTCAAGAGTATGATAAAAAGCAAAATTTACCTTACAAAGATCAAATACTTTCGTGTAGAAAATAATTTTCTTTTTATAATAACGGTGCATTTTGAAGTGTAAACAACAAAAGATGGGGTAATCATAGCATCTGTACGAGTTATTGTACTCGTGAAATAATGAACTCTAACTCGAAATAAATTATTAAAATAGTTAGGCTACCTCAAAATCTGCAAGATCATGAGTATTGTGCTTTGGAATTCCAGCAACATCCCTTGAGTGATAAAATTCCTCAATAGACTGCATCATTTCATCCCATGATGGCAATGTTTTTTTCCCAGACAGTAGTTGAGATATCCATTTTGCTTGGCATTCAAAGAAAGGAAATCCTATAAGCTACACCAAATTACAAACCAAAAATTACTAAAAACTTCGCCAACTTGAACCCTACAAAAACTCGACTGATTAACAGCTAGTTTCAAACCTATTAGTCCAAAATTTATGGCTCGTGTTACACGTACAAGTTTTTAAGACAATGTAAAAAATAAAAAATTTACCTTTCTTGGGATGCCAATGAAGGAGAGAGAAGGAGCCAGTGATGGAGGAAACGTGTGTTCATAGAGGGGTCCCACCCTATCATCATCAACTACTACAATTCCTTTGGTGTCAAGAAATGGAAATGAATATGAGTACCTGCATTCACCCACTTGTATTTGTTAATTATTGGTCTCGTTTCTTTATAATAATATAATCTCAGTGCATCAAGAAATTAACATACTAAATTGATTTTTGTAAAAATCATTAGTAATTCTACAAAGTGTGTCAACCCGATTTTGAGGTGGTTTCTGTCGGGCCACCTTTAACCTAACATGCCTTTTTTTTTGGCATGCTGGGCTAATTTAAGCGACCCGGGACGACCCACTAGATGTCACGGGGTGGATCGTGCTCTTGACGTAGCGATCGCATCGTAAATTTAACACATTTAGAACGAGGTGAAGTTGTGTCATTATAAACTCTAATCAAGTCATTTTGAAGATTAAATCTTATATCATTAGGCCTCTAATTCACATTAATTAGTATAATTCACCCAAATTATGTAATTTCCTTAAAATATGAGTTTTTTTTTCTTTATAAATATTAATATATCTTCTTTAGTTTCTTTTTTCCATTGAATAATAAACTTTATGATATTAGCATTTTACCCTGTGCAGTATATAATGGTGTCTGCAATCAGCCATGAGCCACCCATGAACAGAACCCTTCCATCTTCATGCAATGAATCAATCTGCATTATACATAATATTTTCACATTGTATATTTCAATTATTACTTGGCAAAAAAATGGACTAATCTTTATTTACTGGAGGACAAATTATTTATTTTAACATACCTGGGGATGAAGGTATAAGTTATCATATTTAGAGATTATTTTTGATAAGCCTTCTGAAATATCTAGAGATTTGGCACTTAGGTGAATTTCTTTTGCCACATCAACAAGCTCCATTGATATGTCCTGCCCACTTAATGAACTTCCAATAACCACTACTACCTGTAAAATAAGATTTTAAAATATTAACTGGAAAAAAAATTGAGATTTATATTTAATAATATGCAAGGTTACTTGGTCCCTGGTTTATTGTGTATTACTATTTAATTAGAATGTAACTTGCCTTAACAAGAAGAGCAATATTATATATGACACAAGCATGCACCATGAATGTACTTGTAAGGGTTATGATTATGTTACAAAGTGACACGACTCTAATTAATTGACGCGTAGTTAAAAAATTTATATTTATGGGTAAGTTGGATAGTACAGTACGGACAATAACGAGAGACAGAGAATAAAACAAAAAAAAAAAAAGTTCATTATAATGTTTAAACGTTAACTCGAGTACTGACATGAAATCTTATTCAAAGAATATTGTTTCACCTCATTTCTAAATGGTTCTGGGACCCTGTAAATGTGGCTATGTAGTTGCTTTCTCTTCCATGCATCCATTCCTAAGGAGACAAAGCAACATGTTTTGATTAAAAAGTATCTCATATAATTTCTTGAAAATAACTTCTTGTGCTTAAAATTCACTTGAAAGTTGCTTTTCTTAAAAGTATGGTTTCAAGAAAAGTAACTTTTTAAGTATATTGTATACCTTTAATTTTAGGCAACCTAGGCTTAGAGTAGTGGCCGGTGGCCACAACCACTGCGTCGTAAACTTCCTCCACCACCTTGTCCGCCATTTTCTCTTTACTTTTCACAATCCACTTCAAATTATTACCCAAAGTAGGAAAACTCAACATCTCCACATTCTCAACCCTAGTATTAAACCTTATCATTTCTCTTAACCCAAAACATTCAGAAAAATCTTTCAAGTACAAAAGAAGCTCCTTATGGCCAGGGAATCTCCTCATATCCCTCCCCTTTTTCATTCCAAATGGAAAATCAGTGAACCCCATAATTTCCCTAGGTGAAACCAATCTCAATGATGCATATATACTACTATGCACCTTTAAGAAATTATCCATTCCTAAGGGCTCCTCGTCCTCTATTTCAGGGTCATATAGCCATTGCCCTCCAACATCATGGTTTTGTTCAAAAACCACCACCTTGTGGCCTTCCTTCCTCAGCTCCCGGGCCGCCACGAGCCCTGACGGACCGCTACCTATCACGCATAGATTTTTTGACATGGTTATCGAAGGCATCATGGCACAAGGACAATGAACTATTATGTTATAAGGTAATTTATGGGATATATATGAGGGTGCATGGTAGGGTATTTATACTTGAAATGTTTGGTACAAGGACAATGAAATATTATGTTAAATGGTGATAGTTTACTAGCTAAGAGACTCCACGTGACAAAATCATTATCATTTTTGTTAGCATATGTCTCCATTGAGTTGAAGTTCTATTTAATTAATATTGTGTTGAAACTTGAAAGACACATATTAAAAAAAAAAATCAACCACAAATATTGCGTTAATATTGTTGAGAATAACGTTCTATATTACAAGATTAACTTATTAGGAAAATTAATGTGTTTTAATTCATGAGAAAGTGCAACGCGTAAATTTGTATGATTAAATTTTGCGGTGAAATTTTAACTCATGATCTATATGTTTTAATACTATATTAAAATCATTTCATCTAAAAATTTAAATGACAAAAATAATATTAGATCCATTTCATCTAAAAATTTAAATTATAAAAAAAAAATTTAATAGTACTACCAAAAAAATTTAAATTATAAAAAAAATTAACGAATGGTGTTTTTGTCATCCAAAACATTTCATCACAAACAGTACCAAGGCCAAAATGATTACGTTGTGAAACTTTCATTTTAAACTGATATGGTAGCCCTACCTTATAGGGACTCTACGAAAGTGTGTTTGTGATTTTAGGGTCAATAACGTGCATGGGTGCGGCCCACCTACACAAATGTCTTCAGTTGGTTAACTATTTCAATGGTTATTGAATTGTTAAATAATTATATCAACGGTCGTTGAAGTTATTTTCTTATAATAATGTTTACTTTTATTTCTAACTGAAATAATGTTATGTAGCACTAACGTGTTATATTATCAATGTAACTGACATGTAAGTGATAGAGCATCTTAAATATGATTCATTTTACTAATTTTAATGTGAATTATCAATTAATGATACTTGCATAACATTACTCTTCTAACTGCTATGCTAATGATAACTGATCGAATAAAATCAATATTAAATTCTACATGGCACTATTAATTGTCAATGTGTCATCAAATAATATTATTTATTACGTTTACTATATGATTTAAGTCCAAAAATCGGTTCAAATCTAATGTTGCATTATGTTTTCTTATCTGAATGTGTTTAATTCTCAAATTTCGCTGAATTGATGTAATAAATAATGTTATTTGGTGATATTTTGACTCTTAGTAGTGCAACATACGATTTAATATTAAGTTTTTTCTTATTGAATGAAAATCATGTAACAGTTAGAAACTTAAGTGATTATTACTGTAAGAATAATTTCAGTGACTTAGAGAAAAATATTGATGTAATTTGCCCATTTTTAATCGATATGACCGAAATCAAAATTTAAGAAGATTACATTCATTGTTTGGTTAAGCTTAAATCTAAGCAAAAAATTTACTTTATTGAAGGTAATTCTTACAATAGTGCCCATTGCTCAATACACAGAATATCTATAATATTTAGTTTTTAACTTATAAGTAAATTTATTTACATGTTAACTGTTTTACAAACATGCTGGTAGAGCTATCAGCGACATGTATAATAAAAATAATTCTCATTGTTAAATAATTAATTGATTTGATAAAATCCTTGAAAAGTCGAACGTGATTCAAATGATACTTGTCTACTTTTAGTCTCGTTGAAAGACAGGAGAGAAAGATTAAAAAGACAAAAAGGTAACAAAAAAAGCAGATTTGACTGCCGAAATTAACCCAAAAAAGTTACAACCGAACATGGGCAAACAAGTTATAATTAAAATGCAGCATATAAAGCTTGATTTGTAAGTTCAAATACCCAAAACTGGTCCTTAAAGAAAGATTGTCTGGAACTTCAATTTGACCTCACCCCACCATCGATGTAGTTTACCTTGAAAGTTCAATGTAATTATGAACTAAATGAATTATATTTAATATAAATCACACAATTTATTTGAATTATTTGTATAGATTCTTGCAATTACTAAGAGTCAAAAAGATTTTAAATCATCTAAGCGTAAGGGACACTTTTTTTTAATTGTAGATTTATTCCAATATTTACTTTGAATCAACGTAATTCAATAACTTTGAGTATGCCAAGAAATTTACTAAAAACGTGTTTGAATTCGACTAATTTTAAATTTCTAGTATTTTTTAACATCCTTAGGGTGTGTTTGTCTCTCATTATTGAGGAAAAAATTGAGTAATGAATAATATTTTTTGAAAAATGTGTGGTTGAAATTTAAAGTAACTTTATTGGTTTGTGTGTAGAATATTTTATTAGGTGAATGCATGATGGTGAATCTTACTATAACAAATAATTTTTTAGATTAATGTTAGACAAACAGGGACTTAACCTCCTTCAATAATTATACAACAGGAAAAAAATTACATGATCACTGTTTTTCCATGATTATTTATGTTCCCTTGACTTCGAGTAGAGGCAATCCAACCCAAGAAAGTCAAAAGAATATAGGTAGACATGAACAATCATGTTTTCGAACAAAATTTATCGCACGAGTTTCCATTTTTACTTTCTTTCTAATCAATGCATAGGGGCATTAAAAAAGTAAGTTGGGCAGATCTTTCTTGAACTAAGACCCTGTTTGATTGTCGCATTTTTTATAAAAAAATATCACAATCGAGAAAAACGAATTTCACTTTGATCGTTTGATTGCAACATGAAAATGGAAGCCGAATTCAAACTACATTTTATTTGTTTTTATGAAAAACGAATTCCTATGATTTTGATGAGTTTTTATTTTTCAACTAACATGGAATTGGAATTACTTTCTACCTTTGTTTATGAAACAGACCTTAAGAGTATTAAATTCTTGATGAAAGTAATATGGCGAAAGTTTCAAATTACAATCAACCACAATTCTGTGTAATTTTTTCTTTTAGAAGATTTTTTTTTTTCACATAAATATCAATGTCTCACTTGTGCATTTTATATCAAGCAAATATTATCCTCTAGTTATTTTTGTTGTTTAAATAATTTCAAAAGAATTTCACTTGTTGATTCGTGTTATGGTTAACTAACTATAAATCAAGGCATTAAGCAAACTACGATAAACACATGTTTTTTATACGTATACACGTAATTAAGAAAAAAAATTATTGAAGTACGGTGCTTGCAGTTAATTTGAAAGAAGTTAAAATTGACTTTAGGATTTAATATTTGATGATTAGTGCAGTTATTTAGAAAAGTATTTATAGTGAAATATAATTTTCTTTTCAAAAGGTTTTTCATATAAATATCAGGGTTTCGTTTGTGCAAATCAAGTAATTGCATCCGTGCAAGGTATTAGAAGTTTGTTATTATATTTGGACTCAACCCAAAGTAAATTGGGTGTAGCATAACAATTGTATATAAAAGATTAGAAACGCGATTGGTTGCATGAGGATAGATATTGATAAGAGCATTTTATGCGTTTATTCGGCCTTCTATTCTCATTGATTTTTTATTATATTGAGCGAATATCTATTTATTTTATGATTGATTTAGGTAAAACCTCGATGGACAAGCTTTAATGAAATTGGATTGAAGCGATACAAAATGGAGGAATTGAGAACTAAAATGATCAAGTCTTGAAGATGAGGACATGCCATGCAATTAAAGAGGACCTGGGATACGCAAGAACTTAATGTGGAGGACCAAAGTGAACTTAACTATAAAAAATTCCAGCTTTTAATGATTTTCTATTTAGACTCAAATTTTATATGGTGGATAATTCAAGAATCCTTTTTTAAAGTTATTCTATATTTTCTATATATGGATTTCATTACTCCTTTTTATGTTGGCACACAATTTGAGAGAGAGAGAGAGAAAAAAAAAAAACACAAAATCATTACAATCAAAGGGTAAAAAGATAGGGTTTGAAAAAAAAATTAGATTAAAAAAGATTTTTCATGCAAGATCCATTAATTCTTTTCATCATCAAGATTTCAAAATCTGATTATGAATTTTTTTTTTCTTTTTTATTGTTTTAAATATAGAATATGAGCAGTTAGATTATTAGCTAGGACAAACAATGTAATTTATGTGTAATTCTTTAATTTAATTTTCAAGATTCTTGTTCTCAATTTTATATGTGTTAATTTTATTTATGGTGGTTTATGCTTTGAATTACTTGATTAATAAATAAAAATTATCAAGAAAATACATCTACACAGTTCAAGTCCAAAATAACGATTTCCATCACTTTAACTACCAAAACCGTCACTTGACTCGCAAAATAAAAATAAATATAAAAACTTCATTATTTTCCCTAAATAAGGTAGGGCCATTTTGGACAAATTACATTTTCCCTATTAAATCAAAAATAGAAAAAAAATAAAAAAAAAAATCCCAATCGATCCCCATTTTCTTCTTCCTCAAAATCAAACGGGGTTTCATTTAAGAGGATCAGTCAAAACAAAAATTTATTTATAAAGCATAAGAACTATCTTTTTAGTTAAATAGTCTAAAGATACAAAGAAAAGAAAAATAAAATTTGTAAATTACTAAAATATTCTTGTATGTAAAAAGACATAAGGACCTAATTCCCCTTTCAATTTCCATTTAGCCCTAATTCAATTTTGGTCTTTCTTCCACAATCAGGTCGACATCTATATGCAATTATTCCTTCTCTTATCACCATCTTATCTCCTTCATAAAATCCTAAAATCTACCACTGTCATTCACTTGAACACTAATTTGGTTGAAGAGAGTAATCAAATCTTATAATATTCTTGTTGGGCATTTTGAGAAGAAGATAAGGTAATGTTAAGTTTCAATATTTGGGCACTTTCTTTTTCAAGTTCTCTGAATCATTTCTTCATGTTTTTGTAATTTGTGTTTATAGTGTTCATTTGTCAATAATGGTTTTAAATTTATTTTATCATTGAATTAGAGATTTGATATGGATTGCTTTCCAATCTTTCTTATTACCCCCATTTTTTTTGAAGTGAATATATTGGTAAATACATGTTTAGCTATTCTATTTGTTGTTCTACTCTGAAACATACATTTCATTTTTTCATGTCTAGTTAAAACGACTTACATATCCTTTTTTGCAACACATAACAACATACGTCTCATTATCAATAATGTACAAATTTTGATATTTGATGAAATTTTAAAATTTTTATGTTGAATTGTTATTATGGATACCATGGATATGTTATGAATTTAGTTTGTTATCTAGTTGAATATGAGCAATTAGTTGAAGGTGATTGAAAATGGAAATATGCAGGGAATAACAAAGGAAAAACAACGCTTATTTTGTTTCGAAAATTTCTTGTGTGAACTTATATGATAAAGTCAGAGTGATGTTGAAGGTCAATACAATGCTATACAAAATGGAGATGTCAACTCTTGTCCAAATAATGTCTAAGGCTCCAACAATAAGAAACTAGTGATGTTCGCTCCACTTGTAATAACCAAACAACTGGTAGTGAAACTTAAAGTTGTAATATTATCGTGACTTGTAGCTTCATTATTTTGTACTTATTGGAAGCACAAAATGATTTATTAGATTTTATAATAATTGTGCTAATATCTCTTTTGTGCTATTGGAACAAAATAAAAGTCATTTTACGGTGCAGTAATTTTTTCACATTATAGACAAACGACTTTTATATCATTATAATTGACTCATAGATAGTTCCAGTATGAAAATTGTATAAATTTACATAACAATATTGAAATCATTCTTGAGACACAAAATGATATTGATGTCGTTCCA
>CAIGRN010197912.1:0-28431 GCA_903798345.1 Fraxinus anomala | reverse complement strand
ATGATAGCCCCCTCACATAGGGGGTGGGGCTCGCAATTTTAAAAATAGAAGGTCCCACCCCATGTGAGGGGGTTGTCAAACTGAGTGTACACATTGGTGTACATTCAGAAGGTATTTGTTGGGGGATTGAAATTAGATTGTGATACAAGTTTTTGAAATGTGTGGTTGAAGAGTTGTGAGACTTATGAGAGATGTAGTTAATGTCGATTATTTAACTTTGACTTAGATTAAAATCATATTTTAATCCAAAACAAACGGTCCTCAGCTTTATTCTCATTTACAAATCAAGGGGCCGTTGAAGTTATCATTAATAAAATTGACAACTATTATGTCAAACATAAAATTGAGCAAGGTTGACTGTGCTCATAAACAAGTCAAATTTTATTTTAAATTCTTTATTTTGTAATGCGTGATTTTAAAGTTACTTTTAACTAAAAAAAAAATACTTTTCTAGAAAATAAGTCGTTTAAGCATAGTCGAGCAAGAAGAAAATAAATTAGAGAAATAATTACTTCCGTTTTTTCTTCCTCTTCGGACTAATAATTACCTGGCAAATCCAAAAATAACGCGTTCAAATTTTCAGACAAACAATCCAAAATTATTTGGCAGTTCCTTCTGTTCGACATTAACAACGTAAATTTCAAACTTGAGCCTCTCAGACAATGAAAGTGCCGGCTTTGGTCTGTACAATGGCATAGGCCGTTAGGCGGGAATACCTATATTTATTCAACAATCCATACGATGAAAAAAATTATCCATCCATATAAATTCATAGATTACATGCATGAATTATAAGCATTTCAGTAATCCCACTTTTTAGCAAATATTCTTTATGGCTTCTCAAACTTCTCATTCGCGGACTCTCCTCTTCATAACTCTCGTCTGCACTCTGCTGGTTAACTGCAGTGGAGAGTCTGATGCCAATGAAAAGGCACGTTTTGAATTTCTTATCTGATGTATATATCAACATGCACATGCATATATAAAATCTAGTCATGTTTGTGTAAATATATGTATGAAGAAAAAGACAATGAATTGTTAACTTTGTCACTAAAATATTAAGATTTGCATGCAGGTATTCATTGTATACATGGGTGATCTTCCCAAGGGCGATTTCTCCATTTCTTCAATGCACTTGAACATGCTACAATCAGTCATGGGCAGGTATGTATAGGAAAACAATAATTATATATTGGATGTACTCCCGTCGTCAGCCTGCATTCATTATTTGAACTCTTTTTCATACGTACTCATTTTCAGCTACATGTTCACACAATAAATTATTCTACACGTAATCTAAATTTTTTTTCTACTTTATAACCATGCATTCTCCAAAAATTCACTATTTAAAACAATGTTTTTCCAAAAAAAAGGAGTACCAAACAGGGTCGAGAAAGTTCTGTTTTTATTTTACCTTCAGCTGGAGGTCAAGTTAAGCCAGCTCCTAACTCTGGATTTTATTTTATAGTTGTTTAAATAAATTTTAACTTGTACTGTATGTGTGCGATGGATTCAGTGAAAGGGCATCAAAATCTTGGCTCTACAGCTATAGTAAAAGCTTCAATGGCTTTGTTGCCAAGATGACTGAGGAAGAAAAGAAGATAATTGCTAGTATGTCAACTCTGAACTAATTAATTTGTGCATGAGTGAATTTCTCATGCTTATACCCTAATTTTTATATGTATTTAATCCAAACTCAGGCAAGGAAGGAGTAGTTTCTGTGTTCCCTAGCACCAAAAAACAACTCCACACAACGAGATCATGGGACTTCATGGGCTTCCCTCAGGAAGTTATAAGAACACAAATTGAGAGTGACATTATTATTGGAATGTTAGACACCGGGATTTGGCCTGAATCAGAGAGTTTCAGTGATGAAGGTTTCGGTCCTCCTCCAAGTAAATGGAAGGGAAGTTGCCAAGCCGCCTCAAATTTCACTTGCAACAAGTAAGCTGCCTCAATTATGCATTTAAAATTATAATAATGTGTTGTACAAAAATCACTTTTTGCTATGAGTCGTGCTTGGTGAACCACCTTTATCTAAAAGCATAAGCTGTTAGAGTCTCAACTTCTCTAACGAGAAGTGAATCATGTTTTTGCAGCAAAATAATTGGAGCGAAGTTTTATCATAGTGAAGGAAACATTAGCTATCCCGATATTCCCTCACCTAGGGATTCCGAGGGCCATGGGTCACACACGGCATCCACAGCGGCTGGAGCCCTCGTGAAAGGGGCAAGCTTGTTGGGTGTTGGCACGGGAACAGCTCGAGGAGGGGTGCCTTCTGCACGTATTGCAGTGTACAAAATTTGCTGGTTCGATGGTTGTTCGGATGCTGATATTCTTGCAGCGTTTGATGATGCAATTTCTGATGGAGTTGACATAATTTCACTTTCAGTAGGAGGGTCTTTTCCTTCAGATTATTTTGATGATCCGATTGCCATTGGTGCATTCCATTCTATGAAAAATAGAATACTCACTTCAAATTCTGCTGGTAATTCGGGCCCTGATCCTGAATCCATTACAAATTTCTCACCTTGGTCCCTTTCAGTTGCTGCGAGTGTCATAGACAGGAAATTCTTGACACAGGTCCAGTTGGGGAATGGCAAAACTTATGAGGTGAAAAAAATAATAATTAATATCACACAGTTATTTGTCTTATTTAAATTTGATATAAACCCGGTTATGTAATTAAACTTTTAATTTCAGGGGGTTTCTGTAAACACATTTAATCTCAAAGATGAGATGTACTCATTAGTCTATGGTGGAAATGTACCCGCACCAGGTCTTGATGGCTCCGAATCAAGGTAGAAAGAATATAGAAAAAATCATCAAGAAAGTAACTAATTTTCTTTATTTTTTGTGAATATTAATGATGTATTTATGTAGATATTGCGATCCCGACACATTAGACAAAAAACTGGTAGAAGGAACCATTGTCCTTTGTGATACATTAGGTGATGGAGAACCAGCACTAGTCGCCGGTGCAACTGGAACTATAATGCAAGATGACGGATTCAAAGACTTTGCCTTCTCCTTTCCCTTATCGGCATCGTACTTGGCATCAACTGATGGCACCGAAGTTTTTAACTATATCAACAAGACAAGGTAAATATATAATTCACATCACCCTCCTTTCCATTTCTCCAAACAATTTATATTTTAGCACTTTTACAAAATTTAAACTAAATATATATATTGTTAACAATGCAGTAATGCGACCGCTATAATTCTTAGGAGTGTTGAAGCACAACAGAAATCAGCCCCCTTTGTTGTTTCCTTCTCGTCTAGAGGACCAAATCCAATTACAAGAGACATCATCTCGGTATGAGACTTCCCATAAGGATGGATTCTTGGCCTTCGACCTAATTAGTTGGATAGCTGAATTGAATAAAATAGTATTACAGTAGCACGATATATTAATTTTTCACTACTTAAATTAGTTACCATTTTGCATTCATGTAGCCTGATCTAAGTGCACCTGGAGTTGACATTGTTGCTGCATGGTCAGAAGCAACTACAGTTACTGGATTGGAAGGAGATACTAGAGTTGTTCCATACAACATTATATCTGGAACATCCATGTCTTGTCCTCATGCCACCGGAGCAGCTGCTTATGTTAAATCCTTTAACCCAACCTGGTCTCCTGCTGCCATCAAGTCTGCTTTGATGACAACTGGTAGTTAATTCCCTTCCTTGAATACTTCCCTATTTAATGGCCCATAATTAGAGGGTTGTGATTATTGAGAATTAAAAAACCTAATTATATTCCACTGAAAGCGATCAATTAACAATAAGAAATAAAGAAACGAAAGATTTAGATGTTCACCTCAATGTTACACTAACGTCCTTTTTTGCCGCTGCAGAAAAAAAAAATCGTACACCTATATCCTGCAACACCTCTCTTTTTTTTATATTATTATTATTATTATTATTATGATGGTAGTACAAAAGCACAATGATGGTTCCTATTTACAAGACAAATTAGGGTAAAATCAAAATTTATAACGTCAATTCGCATACTCAGCTACAATAATTAAGTTTCACAACTTAACATTGATGCTGTAACAAAAAGTAATCAATGTTCTCTTTAATTTCTCCAGCTACTCCAATGAATGTGACAATGAACACAGACGGCGAATTTGCTTATGGTTCCGGTCATATCGATCCAGTGAAGGCTAAAAGTCCCGGTTTGGTATACGATTTGGGAGAAAATGACTACATCAAATTTTTATGTGGGCAAGGTTACAACACTAAGCAATTGAGTCTTCTTACTGGAGATAACAGCACTTGCAGCCAAGCTAACAATGGTACAGTGTGGGATCTAAACTATCCTTCCTTTGCATTATCTACAACCTCTGGTGCTTCTATCACCCGTGTCTTCCATCGAATAGTCACAAATGTCGGTTCGCCAGTATCCACGTACACAGCAGTTGTTGTGGCGCCGTCCGGACTCAGTATTAAGGTTGTACCTTCTGTTCTTTCTTTCAAATCTGTTGGGCAAAAGCAAACATTTGTTGTTACAGTTGAAGCAAAACTGTGTTCGAGCAGGTTGTCTGGTTCTTTGGTGTGGGATGATGGAATGTATCAAGTGAGGAGTCCAGTCGTTGCCTATGCTGCCTAATGTTTTAAGTGTGATTTTTATGTTCATTAATTGAAATTTGTTCCACTTATATGTCAAGAATTCTATAACTTATGTGATGAATAGTTGCTCAAAAGTTGCAATGATTTGTAATGTCATGTTTCTGAATATTGAAATAATTAACATCTTAATATTATTTTATATTTTATACGAATTAGATTGAAAAACATTTAAAAAACAAAGTGGGGAATTTGTGATGGGATCATGTTCTTCGTCCGCACCCTATTCAAGACATGTCAGGCCACAAGCAATACTTCCAAACCTTATCGCTCCTGACATTGCCTATCACGTGATATACAGGTTTTGGCTCAAGGGTTAATCTACTTGTATAAAATAGGTTGACAAAATTTGTGTGGCAAAATTTAGATAATTGATTTCAAAAACTATTTTTGAAATCATTAATCTAAATCTTGTCAAACACATATTTTGTAAACCAATTTTGTCAACATATTTTGTACTAGTACGACTCTTTGGCACAAGAGAGCCACATTTGTTAGGGCTCCGTCATCATGACTCAGCACGGGCTCGGATTAGGGTTAGGAAAAATTGCATTTGGATACCTAATATTTTCAAAACGATGGTGCTAGTGGTACATCACCACTTACATAAGGGTGTCCATAATAATTCTTTTCAAAAAGTGCAACTAGGTGCCAAAACTTTCAGTTTTGACTGCACACGTCCTAACTTTTGGTTAAATAGGCTGTTAAAGTATCTTTGGATGGTTTTCAGTTTTTCATCCAAAACTCGTCCTTGACCTAAATTTGACCATTTGACAGGGTAAAATTGACACATTCCCCTTCTATCCTTTTTTTTTCTTTCTTTCTTTTGGAAGTCCCCCTTTTCCTATTTAAAACCATTAAAATAATGGGAAAAATTGGAAAAGAGGAACTAAAAAGGAAAAGATAAGAAGGAAAATCAATCATCTCCTCTAACACACCTCATCCACCCCACTCCGCCTATGGCCAAATCACCACGACGGCACCACCAATTTTTACCAACTATTTATACAGCCTTAATGAATGCAACCATATTTTATTCAATTTAGCCCAAAATCCAAGTGATATCAAAACTGGTCTAGACCCATGAGATTTGACAACTTGATGGATGACCCAATTGTTGTTTCTTCTCCAGAAGAGGCCCAATTGTTGTCTCCCTTGGTTCAAAAACCCCAACTGTCTATGCCCCAAGAAAACTCTCTTTTAGTTTCAAAACTTTTTGCCTAGATGGTGAGTTCTTCACTAGAAAAATGACTTATTTTCATGTTATCACACCTTTTCATCTAAATTATTCTCCTCTGCAAGTCCTAAACATAGCAAATTTCCTTAAAACTCGTAAAATCTCAATTATTTTAACTTCTTTTTCATAATACTTTCCCATCCGTACATGGGATGAAGACGGGCATGGTATTAAGATGATCCCATTACATTGTCAGATAAACAACTTTTATCCTATGTCACAATATCTGTGAATTTTAAGATCAGGGCCGTCAGGCACATAGAGTGAACTGAAATTTGACAAGAATAAAGCAAATAAAATTATAATGTCATAGAAATTACTATCATACATAGAATAGCATTATCGGGTTTGCAAATGAAGAAACCAAGATTCTGATTTGCGATGAGCAAAATATGCAGACATTCTAAAGAAGGATAGGGAAGAGAGGAGAAACAGCAAAGGTTCTATTTAACAACTAAGCGCTTCAAATAGTTTTGAAGCATCTTAGTGATACTCCAAGTAGTTGTAGTAACTAAAGATCATACGTCATTTGTGATCTCTGCTTCTATTTCTGTGGCCTCTTCCACAAGACCCCGAGCCTTCTAAGCATGTTGGCATTTTTCTTCTTCAGCAGATCTTCGTCAACATCCTCCGCATATGGCGAACCTATCTTTCCCGTCCTAGGGCTATAGTTGCTGTCCATTGATCCGGTCCTCTCCATGAGTTTCCCATTATTTCCGACCGAAAGCATGGCAGCAGCAGCCTCTGCAGCCTTCCTCCACTGATCAGACTGAACCTTTAGCCTCCTTAACTCGGTTTCCATTTCTGCATTGGTTGCCTGAGCTGCTTCCAGCTGCTCAGTCATTCTAGCAGTCCTCCTGTTACTCTTCTCAAATTCCTCTGTCATGTACCCAACCTTCATAAGAGCCTCCTGCTCTGCACACCTTGCTGCCTCTACTTCAGACACAAGTTCATCACTTAGGTTACCCATGTTGATTTCCTTGATCTTCAACTTCAATGTTTCATTCTCCTCTGATACATATTGCAACTCAGTTTCTTTATCCATCAAATTGGCTCTCAAATTCTCCATGTCGTTCTTTGATTTCTGAAATTCCTTTTCCAGTTCATATTCTTGCTGGTCTGACATCGAACTTTCAAGCCTAGTTGTAAGCTGCTCATTTTCGTCACAGATACCTTGTAATTCAGTTTCCTTGTCCATCAGTTTTGCCTTCATCTCCTCAATTTCATCTTCGGATCGGCGTAGTTTAGACTCAAGCTCAGCCTCTCTCTGGCTTGATATGGACTTTATCTGTTCCATCAATTCATAAACACTTCTCATCTGGTCTGCACTTCGAGATTGCTCTTCATTGTATTTTATTTCAGCTGCTTCTAAAGCATGTCTTAATCGTTCAACTTCAAGTTTCACAGGAATAACTTCTGCTTCAATGGATTCTTCAGTTTTTTCATTATCTTTACTTTTGAAATCAGTTTTACAGTCACTTTCGTTTGGAGAATCACTGATACCAGACTTGAGTTTGCTAACAAGCTCTTCCAGAAAGGTAACACGAGCTCTTGACTGGCCCAACTCAGAAGCTATAGCATCATATGCTTCAATGGCCTTAAATCCATCCGATCTGAGGCTCTCCACCGTCTTTTTTGCTGTTTCCAGTTGCATTAATGTTTCTCCTACAAGTACTTGGGCACGAGCTTCTGATTCTTTGCAGTCTCTTAGCTGTTTCTTCATATCTTCCACAATTGAAAGAGTTTCACCGAGGTTCTCTTTTAGCTTATGGAGCTCACTTTGTGCTAATTCTGAGTTCTTCGTCTGGGTAGCTTCAGATTCTGCTACCATTTCAAGGTGCACTTTAAGTTGCTTGATCTCATTTAGGGCAGAGGTTAATGCAGTTGAATCAACTGACTGATCCTTTTTGATAGCATCAAGTTTAGATTGTAATGTCTGATCTTGTTCTTCAGAATTCTTACAAATCTCAATTATGTGGCCTTTCTCAGAGTTTGACTGCTCCAAAAGTTGCTTTTGGGACTCTTCGAGCTCTGATGATAGGGCCAAGAGCTGCTGGTTTGATTCCTCTGCATCTTTCAGCGCTTGTTTCTTTGATGCTTCCGAAGAGCATAGCTGATCCTTGACAGTTTTTAGATCATTCTCAAGCTGAGATATCTGATGTTCTAGTTCAGCAACTATGCCTGGACGTTTCTTCTGCAAAATGATACAAAAAGACTATTAAAGAATTTGTGAAGTAATTAATAGAAGTAATTATTTTTGAAACGTGTTGATCATAACAATAAAATCGAAAATTTGCACTTCAAAAGAACTTGCACTGATGATCCTAACTCAACAGTCAACAAGACCTGAGAAAAATCCATGACATAATGTCTAAAGGTTGAACGAAACAACTTCCAAAACTAATAAAAATGGCAATGACATGCTCTGTGAACATAATCACAGAAAAAGGGAACAATACAGAGTCAACGTGAATACAAACACAAACAAGATTAGTATTCAGTCTCAGATACATCATTATGCCTTAGTCATTCTTCACTTTCGTTTCTAGCTATTATTCCACACCTGTTACAAAACTCATGTTAGTGCAAAAAATATGGCATAGTTAATGATGCAACACAATGGCTTTCTGATAATCACTATATGAATGCAACCTAAGAATCATAAAAAAACAATGGCCACGTTAAGTTGAACAGGAGAGGAGAGCCAAATTATCTTATTATAATTTGCAACAATACAGAGCTCCAATAAAATGAAATTCATATACCACACTAATATATATTATTAATAAAAACCTTGAGGTGGAATTTACTCTTTCTCATGAGCTTTTACCTAACATTAAGAATGAGAAGTGATCAGGGTACGCCAAGGTTTTATGCAGCAGAATTACAGATTTCATCCTTTTTTTGTTCCCTTTTGAGAAGTAAAAGTAGGTATCTAATATTTATTTTTGGTACCTCGGACACTGGGCTTTTGGATAGCCTGTGATCGGCAACTTTAGGACTTCTCTCTTTTGGCACCCTACTCGACAGATTTGAAGAAGAGGCAGCTTCATCTGAATCTCGTGCAGCTGTCTTCAGTTGGCGCACAACTTGAGGAGAAATCTTTTGGGATACTTCCGAGGAACCAGCTCGAGGAGAGGTCTTACGAGGCACTTCAGAGGAAATAGATCGAGGAGAGGTCTTTTGCGGTGCTCCAACAAAAGTTTTTCTGCTTCAAAAAAAGTACAGAACATTTAGCCAGGAGATATTACAGATTTGGAAATAGCAGAAGAAAATAATCAACGATAATCACATGTCAACATCACTGCTAATATAACTAGACAAAACCATGTAAATGACAGAAAAGTCTCCACAAAAATTTGGTAGTGTACCAAAGCAGTAACAGGATATTATATGGCTTTCAACTTGAGTGAAGAAATTCATTAAGTTAAGAAGTCAAGATTAATGAAATATAATCACAAGTTATGGAAGGATATAAGAAGAATTCTATGGATATCATAAGAAAGAATGGTAATACTATAAATGGAGTAATACAACAATTAGCAAAATAAAGAATGTTTCTACTAAGCATTTTAGGAAAGTTAAAGAAAGGTTTGAAATTTGAAACATTGTGATTATCTGCTATATATATGGTTAGTGCTCATAAATCTGACTATTTAGACAAACAAAATTTCCAGATTCATGCATATTGTTAAAAGCACTTTCTGTTTCAATCACAGGAGCAGGAATTATAACCTGTCTCATCAATAACCAATCCAGAAGGAAAGGAAAGGAAAAGAAACATGAGCACACAATTATTTCAATAAATGCTTAACGTTACGGTGTAGCATTGCCCTAACGAGTGACAAAATTCAGACTATAGTTCAAAAATATAATTGGAGTAAAAGGAAACAAGATTCTTTGATGCACTGTCGGTAGCAAATATTACATCAGAAGCAGTAGAAGTGCATAAAACAAGGTGAATTTCTGTAGAAAGACATTTTTCACTAGTCAAAGTGAAAGATAACCTACTACAAAAATACTGGTATATAGACCTTTCCATCTTAAACATCTAATTTGCCTTTACTAAAAAGTACATTATCCTTTCCCAATTCATGTTCTTCCTCCCACCCCCTATCCAAACCCCATCTTCTCCCTGAGTTGAAATTCAAAGAAAGAGAAGCTAACTAGTAATTGAATAAAGTAGATTAAAAGTGAAAGCTTAATTCCAATAATTTACAAAATTACAACTAGTAATATATACACGAATTACTAGAGTAGGGAGCAAGTAATTCATTGTAATTACACGTAAAAAATCAATTATAGTTACAACAAGAACTGTGGTCCCAAACTGTATAATTTTAACTGCACATGTGCTTAATCCAGTGAGTAAGTAAAACCGGTAAGTGTTGGCTAAATACGGTAGCTTCAACTATAAAACCGGTACATGAGTAAATACGGTAACTTCAGCCATAACCGGTAAGTGTGTTGATATACGGTAAGTGTTGGTAAATACGGTAGCTTGCAATACGGTACTTTAACATCCTCCCTCAAGCTGGAGTTCTGTCAACTAAGTCCAAGCTTGTCTTTAAGAAATAGGAACCTGGAATGAGATAAAGGTTTTGTCAACAAGTCTGCAATCTGATCAGGAACGTATTAGATCTTCAATTTGCCTTCAAGAGCTTTATCCCTCACATAATGTATATCAAGTTCAATGTGTGTTTAGCTCGAGCATGGTAAACTGGGTTGAAGGCTAGAGCACTAGCACTTAGATTATCACACCACATAATTGGGAATGAAGTAGGTTGCAATTTGATTTCCTTAAGAAGCGACTCAATCCAAGCTATCTCAGCTGGGGCTAAAGCTAGAGCCCTATATTCAGAACCTGGCAACCACTTATTGTTTCTTTGAAGACTAAGCAACCAAGGTATTTCCTAGATAAATACAATAGCCGGTTGTAGATCTCTTGTCATCAAGGCAGGAGGCCTAATCAGCATCAGTATAACCTGTGATGCTCAGGTCATCACTTCTTTAAATCTAAAGACCTTGTTCAGTTGTGCCTTTTAGTACAATGGCATGCTGACTTGAGCAAGGAGGGTTAGATCGGTTTTAGTGATGTGGCGATGTTTCCTTTCAGCTTTCCCATTCTGAGATGAAGTGTAAGGACAGGAAAACCTCATGTGAATACCTAATTGTAGAGTGAATTCAGTAAATGCTCTGAATTCTCCTCCCCAATCAGACTGAAGAGTTTTGATTTTCTTATTAAACTTATTTTTAACTAGGTTTTTGAATTGGTTAAAGGAATTCAGGGCTTCAGATTTGTTCCTTATAGGATATATCCATGTGAACTTGCTGTAATCATCAATGAATATAATGTAATACTTGAAACCAGGTGTAGATTGAAGGGGTGCAGGGCCCCACACATCAGTGTGAACAAGTTCAAGAGGTGANGGGCCCCACACATCAGTGTGAACAAGTTCAAGAGGTGATGATGAGTGTGAGGTTGAAAGTTTAAAACGTAAAGAGTGTGCTTTGCCAAGTTGACAGGCATCACAGAAATGATTAACTTCATTCACTTCAAGTTTTTCATTACAGAGTTGAAGGACTTGGGAGTTGGGACATTACAGATTTTGAGGGATGTCCAAGTCTCACGTGCCACAATTCTAAATTAGACTTATACTTTATGGCACCTTTGGACTGAGCAACAAAAATAGAAGGTCTAGATTTAATTAAGTGAACAGACTTTGAGACGGGAAGCTGGTCAGGTAGCTCAATATGATATAGTCCATCTTTAATTCTCCCTTTCAGCAGCACCTCCTTGGTCTCCTTGTCCTTAACAACATAAGAGTCAGAATGTAATTCCATGAGTATTCTATTATCAGAAGTTAACCGTGAAACACTTAGCAAACTTTTCTTTATTGAGGGAACCAACAAAACATTGTTAAGTACTAGTGACTTGTTATTTCGTGTTTTGAGGTGATTTGTGCCAATATGAGAGATATGAAGTCTATTACCATTGCCAACAGCAAGTTTTTGCTTATCACCACATTCAAGTCCCTCAATTAGATTTCCGTTGTCAGCTGTGACATGATTGCTAGCACCCGAGTCTACAAACCAAGTTGGATCAGTCACAGTTCTGGAAGAAGCTATAAGAGCAGCTGATTCTGAGGAGTTCTGAATAGTGAGTTTTAGGTTTGGCACCCATATATCTTTCATCAAACTGGTTGAAACACTTAGTTGCTATGTGATTGTTCAAACCACAGATCTGGCGTGCATTTTTGTTAGCAAATGGTCTACCTCCTCTACTTCTTCCTCCTCTATAGCTATTTTTTCTACCAGCATAGTTTGGCCTTCTTCCTCCGTTTGAGCTATGGATGAAATTAGCTGAGGCTTCACTTAAGTTGACTGAGGCTAAACCATTTTTTAGAGTGTTGAGGTGCTCAATTCTACTTTCACAAGTCATGAGCACTGACTGCAATTCTAAGAAATGGATTCCCTACTATTTATTTGCATCACTATAGGAGTATAGTCTTCATCCAAACCGGCAAGCACTTGAGTAACAAGATCAGCATGAGGAATGACTTTACCAGCAATTTCAAGATTGTCTGCAAGTTGTTTAATAGTGTTGAGGTACTGATCAACACTCATTGCTCCCTTCCTAGTTCTCTAAAGTTCACTGACAAGGTGACCCTTGATCGATTCATGGCTCCAAAACTTTCTTGGACAGCATTCCAGAGTTTTGAAGACTTAGATGATCCCATGACTCTCATTGCAATTTTTGGTGTCATTGAGGAATACAAACAACCCATCAATAGTTGATCTGTTGACATCCAAGTTCCATACTCAGGATTTGGAGCCATTTCGATTGTGATCCCAGTTGATATAGTGGTTTGTGTAGCTAGGAACTCAGCTGGGCAGCTTCTGGTTCCAGTGATGAAACATTCCAGGTTGTGACCTTTAATGATTGGCTTCACCATATTTTTCCATAATAGAAAATTGTTTTTGTCGAGTCTTACTGGCGGAACTTGAGTAAGGCTAATTCCAAGAGTTTGCATCTGATTTTCTCACACCATTGAAGGCATCTGGTAGTTGGTAGTGCTAATTGTGTGTTATCATTGGATCCGGTGTCAGCCATAATTAGCTCAATACCAAGTTGAAATTCAGAGAAAGAGAAGCTAACTGGTAATTGAATAAAGTAGATTAAAAGTGAAAGCTTAATTCCAATAATTTACAAAATTACAACTAGTAATAAATACACGAATTACTGGAGTAGGGAGCAAGTAATTCATTGTAATTACACGTGAAGAATCAATTATAGTTACAACAAGAACTGTGGTCCCAAACTGTATAATTTTAACTGCACATGTGCTTAATCCGGTGAGTAAGTAAAATCGGTAAGCGTTGGCTAAATACGGTAGCTTCAGCTGTAAAACCGGTACATGAGTAAATACGGTAACTTCAGCCATAACCGTTAAGTGTGTTGATATACGGTAAGTGTTGGTAAATACAGTAGCTTGCAATACGGCACTTTAACACCCTGCTAAGGCACCCCTGCATCTCCATCCCACCTGCCCTCTGGGAGGAGGGGTTATGGTGACGGTAGTGGGGACTAGGAAGACGAAGAAGACAAGCAAAAGAAGGAAAGGGGATAGATGTGGGTATTTTGAGGTCATCAAACAAAAAGAAAGTTAGTTTAAATAATTTTAAAAAGTTAACTCTTAATCATTTTCTGTCATCAACATGGTCCTACACAATTTCCATGTGAAACATATATGTTTCTGAATAAGCATGAAGCCTATATTTTCAACAAATCAGCTGCTCCCATTACTCCAAAGAATCATCAGGCAAGTCAAACGATAAAATATTTGAAAAGCCAGAAAAACCGGAATTCACCGAAATTTTTTCTGTGAAAGAATGCTTCACAGAAAAAGTAGATAGAAAAATGAACACCCACAAATACACTCATCTGTGTCAAGAGCACATAACAGATAAAGAAAACTACTACCAGTACCAGGTAAAGAACAATATATTCCAAGCAGTTAATTTCTTGAGAAAAAATAATTTCCAGTGTAGTAAAAAACAGCACCAAATTCATTCACCCCAATATTCATTTCATTTTCAAGAAAATAAGGAAACAAGATTTACAAATCCAGAAAACAACTTACCTGATGAACTGTTAAAAGGCGAGTAACATTCATTAGAAGCCAATAAAAATTACCTTGCTTTAGGAGTCTGCATATCTTAACTTCCTTCCTGTCCACACAGTGAACTTGGGTTGTAAAGATTTTTTTCAACTTAAATGCTCCCTACCCCACAAATCCTGCAAATAGACAAGCTAATGGACACATAAAAGATTCAGAGAAATGTGAAGAATTTAATGTAAATAAATGCACACGAAGCATTCATTGTCACATAACTCAATCAAAACATTAAAACCACAATATAACTAAGCATATTATCAGTATAATGTCTTGTCGTAATGTCTAATCAAGGAGAGTGCATTAAGGGTTATTCAATTTTTGCAGCATTGAATAATGAATGATTTCAGGCATGCTTCATATCCAGTATTATTGCTGTCACGAGAAACGGACAATGACATGAACAGGATTATTTTGACAATTTTTAGCCACCCAATGAACTAGTATGATATCAAGGGAGAGTCAAGTGGGACCAATTTCTAATTGGTCCACCATAAAGAGGCACTTAAGATAATTAAGCAATCCCACCATTTTGGCCGGATACATGGTATGGAGGCATTTTGAGACTAGAAATTTAGAAGAAGAATAAAAAGAAATTGTTGCAGATAATTTTCCAAGTTAGATCAAGATTTACCTGCTGAAAACAAAGACAAACAAATAGACACTACAAAAACCTGTTCAATGCAAGTTCAAACATCAAGAAAATTGAGTTTTTTTACATATATATATATATAACTCACATGAGATCAGGAAGAAACAGCATTTTAGGAATGAAGAGAAAAAGAAAGTGATGCAGCCAAAGGTAATTAAAAAGGAATACTCAGATTTTTTAAGATTCGATTTTGCTTTTAAAAGAAGACCTGAAAAGTGCTAATGTAGTTCAAAAGCTATCTAGTCCACAGCAGACCTAATACTGCATTTTTATACACAGAAAAGGAAGAAAAAGTGAGAAGAACCATATTACAATGCTACATTCCAAAAAGAAGTTCACAAAGTTACCATCATTACATATTGTTTCCAGAACTTTAAACCCCAAGAAAATAATAAAACATAATAAAACTTCGAACCCACTAAAAACACACAAATGCATCGAGATTTGGTCAGAAAAATGGGGGATTTCTTCTTCTTCCTTTTTTACTTTGGCATTTTCGAGGAGATAGGAATGTAGAAAGAGAGGCAGAGACAATGTGTATGGTTGTTCTTACCAAGAAAATTTTGAGAAAAGACTGAGATTATCACTGTGCTACAGGAATTTTGAATCAGAGGAAGAAGGAGAAGCCATTGTGGTTTAACAGCTCGAGTTTCGAGGCCAACTGCTACTCTGGTACATGTATATTTTTTCTACTGGGTGGGTGAAGGGTCTATGGCTAAAAAGTTGTGTAGTAGGCATCGACAAATATGGGATAGAGGAAGAATTGTCGCCTTATTGGAGCGTGTAGAACAGGGTGATGCTACTCCGTTAAAGGGGTGTAAACCCACGCGTACAAGTATCATTTTCCAAGTAAAAAATTAAAGAGTCCATTTGATTGTAAGAATGAAAAATATGTGAAAAAAAAACAAATTTTAGGAAAAATAATTGTCTAGAACTTATTTTTTCGAAAATTATCAATTAATTGTATTTGATTGATATAATTTTTCATCTGAAAAATATTGAAATTTTGAATTTTTTGATATTCGTTTGACTTTGTTTTTCATGAAAATTGTCCATCAAAAAGAAAAAAAATTATAATTGGGGATATAATTTGTTTCCATGATAAAAAAAATAAAATTGGAAAACCACTTTTTCACCAAAGTAATGGAAAAACCAATTTAATGAAAATCTGGAAAAAGAAGTCACGTGGGGGCCTTTGGGGAAAATATTTTTTAAGAAAAAATTGGCTATTAAAAAAAAAAAATTGGAACTTGGGAAACTAGTAAAGATCAAACCGGGCTAAGAGTTGCTTGGTGTAGGGGGAAATGGCAATCATGGCCATTAGAGTGAGGACGTGGCACAATTTCATTAGGAAATGGAATTCAAAAATTTTAAGAGTTGCTTGGTGTAGAGGGAAATGGCAGTGAAGAGCCTCAAGGCTATTAGAGGGAGGACGTGGCACAATTTCATTGGGAAATGGCAAAAAAAATGTAAAACCCTGTACATCATTTCAACAAAATCTCGTGTCCAAATGAGTTAAAATGTAGGGTAATTAGCATAACGTCTCATTTTTCATGTTAATGTCAAAAGCGTCTTTACATTTTATTTTTTGATATTTTTACCTTTTATTACTCAAAATATTATTTTTATTTATTTTCTCAATTAAAATTTATAAAATGAAGAATATACCCCTCACTTTAAATAAAACAAAAAGAAAAATTAATTATAACCAGTCCCAATTTTTTTTAAAAAGTGCAATTAAGTTCCAAATAAATTATTAAAAGATAATTAGTACATAAGATTCCTACCTTTCATAGTTATTGCGAAAAAGTCTCTACCTTTCATTTTTTGACATTTTCACTCTTAATTACACCTTTAATTGCGCAAACCATCATTTTTATCCAATTTTTCAATAGAGAACTGTGAAATAATGAATATACCCTCCTATTTAAATAAAATAATAATTTCTTTTTAATTTATAATTCTTTAATAATTTATTTGGGACTCGTTTGCACTTTTTATTTTTTAAATAAATTTAATTGGGGCTCGTTCGCACTTTTTACAAAAAATTAATTTTTTAATAATTTATTGGGGACTCATTCGTAATTTTTTTAAAAAAATGGGACTGTGATTTCAATTAATTATTTAACTTTTTATTTAAATATAGGGGTATATTGTCATTTCACAACTTTGTATTGAGAAATTGGATGAAAATTAATAGAAATAATGGCTTGAGTAAAATGCCAAAAAAAAAGGCATGGTCTTTTTTGCAATAATAGTGAAAAGTATGGACATTATGTGCTAATTACTATTTTAATAATTTATTTGAGACTCATTTGCGTTTTTAAAAAAAAAAATTAGGACTGTGATTGGAATTAAATTTTTTTTCTTTTTTCTTTTGTTTTATTTAAAGATAATGATATATTCATCATTTTACAATTTTTAATTGAGAAAATGAATGAAAATGACCTTTTGCGCAATGAAAGGTGGAAATAAGAGTGAAAATGCCAAAAAATGAAAGGTAATATAACGTTTTCCACAATAACAGTCAAATGTGGGGACGTCATGTGCTAATTACCTTTAAAATGTATTAGGGAATAAGGATGGAAAAATACTCGACCATTGTCCCGACTCTCTGTTAGGGATGAAAAGGTATCGAGTGTTAAAAAAAAAAACAATAACATGTAGTTAGAAGAAAAGTTCGGTGTTTTTTATTTTACATAGGAAGAGATAGGTCAGGTTGGTAGTTAGGGGCTATATAAAACTTTTGTTAGAATTTAACTACAAATAAATGTGTTCGTAATTTTGAGGGACTTAGTTATGTAATTTGAGACTAAAATTCAATCAAACAATTGAGATTCGTTGAGAGTTGATAAAATCAACCCGATTAAACCAAAATAAAAAATGAAACTAATCTGGCATTGAACAGTGGGACCATTTTCTGCAAGATTCTCATATTTCGTCACATGGGCTTGGCCTTGGCGAGTGAGTTAGTATTACGTTACGGCCACTTCAATCAATTTTATATCACTGTCAATATTGTTTCGTTTCAAGATTATTCTTTTTTTTTAATTATTATTATTTCTACTTTTTAAACTTGTGAAAATATTAGCGTCTCATCATTCGATTATTTATTTATGGTTGTGTTATGTCAAAAAAAAGTAACGCTCTTCGATCAAATTTTATAAATTTGAATTAAATAAAAAAAATTTAGAATCCGTCCTCCATTTCATCCACCGTTGTCCATTTGTGTAGACGTTGGATTCAAACAAGTTGCTCTAATCATATCAAGTAGTGTTTCAGCCTAAAAACTTGTGGCATTGCCTGCTTGCAAGAATTCGATTGGTTGGCGAGATTGATTGCGAAAGATCATGATGACGCTTAGGACTGAACCATATGCCCTAAGTTATCTTGTCGCCCTCTTGATTGGTTGTTTTGGATGGTACACCATCAAGAACAAGGTTCTATTGTGTCATAATGGAAATTGTGTCCCGAGCTCCACCTCTAGATAGGTCCAAACTCAACAGGTCCTTTAAGAATTACCTTGCAAAATGCTGATTTTGAGGTTTTCGCCCCCAGAATTCGTGGCATTGACAGTTTGGTCTTCAATTATTAACTAGCCTTTACACCTATGCATATAGTGAACGAGAGAGAGTGTCAATTTTCACACGCTGTCAATAATTTGCAATGTGGTCTCCAACTTTTCATTTATGTTGTACTTTGATCATCAAGAAGTAGCATTTATATCTTCAAATTTTTTAATCTTTGTAGCATTTAGGTCTCAAATTAATGGAAGAGTTTACCATTGTCCTTTTTAACAGGTCAACATTTTGTTAAGTATTCAAAGTTTCATATTTATTTTAGTAGCACTTAGGATCGCACGGAGCAAGGATTGTAAATCATTCCCAATTATGTTGGGTGGATGATCGGTTTACTACCATCAAGATAATGAGTTGAGATATGTCCTCTTCATTTCACTTAATCCCGTCTCCTAAAATTTTGACACCTCAATACATAACATTTTTCAAAATAACTAAAAAGATCATAGTCCCATATGAAAGAACGAATAAGAACATGCAATTATTTTTCAAAGAGTTTAAACTTCAGTTTGAGCTTCATCTTATTTTGGAATTCAATTTTTCAAAGTCGAACTTTAATTTTGCACACATTTCGTATGACATAAAAATGCTGCCTACTTATCAATCAATCATTGCTTAAAAAGTAGAATTCTAGCAAAATAAAATAAAACGCAAATGGAGACTAAATTAGAATAGGGAGAAATGCAACAATGGCCTCTAATTTATGACCTATGTCGCATGTTGGAACTTTAAACTTTGATTTGTGATTATAAACCTCGATCTTTTAATTTTGTTACACTATTGTCCTAGGTGGATGGTTTTCATTTGACTCATTTTAAAAAATTTCTTTTTTATTGGAAAGGCTGTTAAACCTTTATTTTTAGTTAAATAAAAAAGAAAAGGGGAAAATTGAGATATCGATGCATATAATATACTTCCTCTTAATAGTAAAATTCAATGATATCCGGGAAAATTATCATTTCATTATTTAATGAAGACTGGACATGAATTTGGCATCCAGAATGCTTTAAAAAAGACCAAGCAACAAATTGTCATTTTGCACAAATTTTATTCTTCTTATCCTTGTTGATGAATATCTGGGAAAATTGTAATCTTGAATTGCTTAAAAATTTATATGTTGATTTTATTGTTCTTCTTCTTCTTTTTTCGATATTATTGTTTACTTTTGCACGACAAAGTCGATAGAAGGTTGCTTTTGTCAATTTACATAGACGCACTTGTCCATAACTCAAGCAAAGCATGCGGACCGGTCCCTCCCTCCCTTCTCTCCCTGTCCCCATGTCTTTTTATTCTCAAAAAGCTTCACGCACTCACATTTTACATCTCGAGAACACACTCTTCGTTCCATTACAAACTTGCGAACTTCAAAAACCGAAGCATAACTAAGAATTTTTCTTAAAAAAGAAAGATGAGAAGCAGCAACCATGTGATAGGTTTCCTCAACTTCATGACTTTGCTTCTCTCCATCCCCATCTTGGGTGGCGGCATATGGCTGAGCAGCCGTGCAAACACCACAGACTGCATGAAATTCCTGCAGTGGCCGCTCATAATCAGTGGCGCCTCCTTAATGCTCATCTCTCTGGCCGGCTTAGCCGGCGCATGCTACCGCAACACCGTCCTCATGTACGTATATTTGTGGGCCATGTTTTTTACGATTGCGGCCCTCGTAGGCTTCCTTATCTTCGCCTATGCTGTCACCGATAATGGGTCGGGCAGGGCGGTCATGAGCCGGGCATATCAGGAGTATTACCTGCAGGACTATTCGGGGTGGCTGGAGGAGCGGGTGAGTAAACAGAGTTACTGGACTAAGATCAGTTCTTGCATTAGGGACTCCCATGCGTGTGACAAAATGGGGAGGATTGTTATGGGTGCTCCTGAGACTGCCGACCAGTTTTACCTTAGAAAGCTCTCTCCAATTGAGGTAAGAACAATTTGAATTTTATTAGTTCATTCTATTCTTGAATGATTATGTTGCATGCATGTAGATATTGTTTTACTCATCTCGAATTCATTCAAGAACATATTCAAAGAAATTCTAATATCTTGTTGGAATAATACGTAGATTACGAACATTTGTAGTAGCTGAACCTAATAAGATAGCAATTAAAACATAAGAGAAGTAACAAGTACTTGGCCATGAACTTGAAAATCCTCTATTTGCCAATAGAATTGTCGGCATTCCATGTTGAGCCCCAGTTTGTTTTTCTTTAAAACAAACTCTTTAATACTCACACTCATTTTCAACTACACATTTACACGTAAACTCAAAACTTTTCCTCACTTTATAACCACACTTACTCTAAAAAAATCACTATTTAAAACATCATTTTTACACATTTATTATAAGCGAAGTTAATTCCAAGTTAATTTGTAAAGCTTAATCAAACATGTGATTCCAGTTCTTATCCAAAGATGATACATTGCAACATCCTTTCTTCTTGTTGTATTTTATTAAACTTTTTAACCAAATATCCGAATTTTGAACAAATGGAAACCTGATCTCTTTCTTGCAGCGTTTTGTTGAATTAGGTCACTACAAGTTTGCATTGTTAAGAAGATACTCAATTAGCTATTTAAATTCAGTGTTTAACATGCATCTCACTTGCATGTTAGTTTTTTTTTTATTCACCAAAGACCTAATAATGCACAAATTTAATAAATGTGTTGCGACAAGGATTGAACTCGGAATATTTGTCTACTTTGACATTGTCATATTGAACGACCCATCAAAAGCTTATACGTTAAGAATTTTCTTTTATTATTTTAACCTTTAGTCTTTTAACATACTTTTAACTTTTTTGTGTTTGGAATCCCTGTGGATATGTACACGGCATTGTTGGTTGAAATCCCTCTTAATACTTCTTTTTCTAGAATATATATACGCACCTTTCAGATTTTGTCCTTTGGCTTGCTTCTTGTGAAGCAAAGGAAAGAGAGAGCTCTTTAGGAATCTTCTTTGCTAAAGTTGATTACCTTTATTCCCACTCAACTTTCTTTTTATTTGCTAAGATTTATTTAAATTTTCAGAATTTTAGACTTTAGGGTTTCTCTTTCTTTTAAGATTCTACTACTCCTGTCCTTTCTCAGAAACAGAAAGGCAAGAGGAATATTTTTATCTATTCATAAAAATTTGAGTAATACTTTCTTGATTTTAAAATAATTATGAAATAATTCAATATAATGTTAAGAGTCTAGCAAAGATCAATAGTCAAATCGACTTATCACTCATTAATTTTTTTTTTACACATTTGACTTTTACTAAAACAATCATGCTATGCTGCACAGCACACACATAATAGGGGAAGGGAGAGTATTTTTTGGTATTTTTTATTCATGCGAGTCTCACGTGCATGTGAGTGTAGGCCAAACATGATGTTAAACATTTTCGAACAAAAGAGTTTTAGTTTTACTGAAAAATTGTCCACTTTAAAGCATATTAGACACCTTAAAAAAAGTGGCAGTGGTCAGAGGCACTTGAATTTGCATTATGCTTATGGATGATTTATGAATTATTTTTTCATATCATAATAATATAATGTGTAAGTTGTCTTCCCTTAAGTCCTTGTTTGCTTCACATGAAAATTATATTTTGATAAAAGTTAATAAAATATGTGGTTAAAAAGTTGTGAGTCCCAAGAAATGTGTAATTAAAAATAATTGCTTATTTTGACTTAAATTTTAATCGATTTTTTAGCTTAACAAACAAGAACTAAATCTTTTTCCCTTCTACAGATATACAATTGAAATTCATCATTGAGACATTGACGATTCTTGATTGACTTGTTTTTATGTAGTCTGGATGTTGCAAGCCCCCTACGGCTTGCAACTATGTTTACATAAACGAGACATTTTGGTACCCACTGGGAGAGCAGGTGGGGGCTGATCCGGACTGTTACCGGTGGAATAATGATCAAGATCAGCTGTGTTACAACTGCAACTCCTGTAAAGCTGGAGCAGTGGCCAGTGTGAAGACGAGTTGGAGAAAAGTAGCCGTGATCAATATTGTCCTATTAATCCTTCTCGTAATCTTTTATGTTGTTGCATGCGCTGCATTCCTTAATAATAAGAGGCTTGACAACGATGAACCCTATGGTGAGACACGAATGGAAAAGGCACAACCTAGTTGGCTGAATTTGTAAGAGCTTCAGAGCGTGCTTAGTTTGCAAGACTCGATAATATTATACAGTACAACAAAATAAATTTCAATATATTTTTCTTCTTTACTGATGTCAAGCGTTGTTCAGTTCATCGTACGAAATATATCACAAATGAACTAAAAAGTACGTCATCGAATAGGGCTATTCTCGTTAATGTTTTCTATTCGCAAAGAGGGGATTGGTTGGTTGCCCAAAACCTAGGGTCTTTGTGGGATTTGTATGTCTTAGTTTTCCATCGATAATTGAGGTTTCTTTATTTTCTGTACTAGATTTTTGTGCCTTTTGTTTTATGAATCTTTTAATCATTCAAAAAATGTCCCACACACATGTTTAGTACCTAATATATTAGACGGAATTGAAATTTTTTTCTTGATTTCGTTCATCGTGGTAAAGTTTACTCATCAAACAATCAATAAGCTTCTTCACATCGAGGTGAGAAGTGTTGGGAATCAAATCCCACTAGAAGCAGTGGAAACAAAAATCTAAAAATGAGACGGAAAGAGAAAATACGATTTTAACATGATTTGGTGAATCATTGATGATCATAATAAAAGAATACTTTATTAGATGAAAAAAAACCTCAAAATACATTCATAGAAATTTTGACAATATACAAAATATTTTTAGTAATTTTTAACTATGTTTTAATAATTGTATGTCTTTAATCATAAGAAATTTTCATTTTAACTACTAAAATTATTATCAAGGAAAGACATTATTTGGTTACTTAGTCAAAATAGATTTGTTTAGGAGAATTTTCAAAATACAAAATTTTGTCTGGTGATTAGTCAACAATATCATTCCAAATTTCCAATGAAACTCAAAACATTGGAACTCTACATCTTTTCGTAATTGTACTAAGCGTGCAAGCGGGAGTGATGCAGTACACTAACAGTGCAACCTGTACTTTAAAACTATTCTAGTCGTGATATAAATTTGAATTATGCTATTTGTATAATATTTTTGTACAACATTATTTACGACGTTGGTTAGGACAATAAAATATTAATTGAAATGATGAATTGTTTATAAGTTGTCCAATAACATCATGCCACGTGGTATGTTGTCAATAATGATGTCAAAATCATTGTACACCAAATATAGTTCTGTGAATTTTCACATTGAGCTCCTGTTGGGTTCAACTATTAAAATTAATATAAATTTAAGTCAAAATTAATAATTATATTTAATTACACATTTAATGGGATTCACGATTTTTCAAATACACATTTCATCAATTTTTATTTTAACCAAACTGAAACTAAATTTGAATAGTTCGACGACAGCTGATGTTAACATTTACTCTAATTTGTAATCCAAACCAGATTCCTTAAACTTTTTAGTCATAGGTCTAGTAAACAATATTAGACAAGGTTATGGATAAATTTTTATTTTTATTTTTCTTTAAGAATATTATATAATTGAATAAATTATTGATGAATAAGCGTGTAAAAGTTCACTTAATCAGTGGTTCAACAGTTAACACGATAGTTGGAATTGATGTCTCAACTTCTATTTATAAAATAATAAATCTTACAATTTTCTTAATTCTTTACTCCAAAATTCAAGAAGACGAATGATTTTCAATTAACAATGATCATATTGGTTAATTGGTTTTTGTTCAACGGGTTATTATAAAAATTCGGCAGGTTTTTCAATATTTTGGGTCATTTGTCGATCGATCTAATACTAATAGAGCTGCCCAGATCGATCTAATGATTGAATAATGGGTTTTCTAGTTGAACGGTTGAACCTATCCGAATTGTAAAACTCTAAATTCAATTGGTACATTCCTCAATATAAATATTAAGCCTCCGTTTGATTCTCTCTCTTTTTTTCAAAATATATTTTTCTCTCTTATTTTTAATCACACACTTTTTAATAAAATTATATTACACGCAACTCAAAAACTGTTTCTTTATATTTAATCATACATTTTCTATCAATATACTATTTCAAAATATATTTTACAACTAAAATGAAGCTCAAACAAGTCTTAAAACTCAATAATAATGTAAGATATTGAGTTAGTGGATTGTTATAACTACCACTATATACAGAGTGTAGTACAAATTTAAAATGAAACGTACTACCATTAGGAAATGTCAAGGCCACCAAAAGTCACCTACCCTACTTCCTTTTAACATTGTTTTTTCCAATCCGAAACTCACTCCAAAAAAAATCCTCTTCAAACCAAATTGTCGAGATCTTGCAAAAAAGAGAATAGGAAAATGAAAATGAAAATGGGGATGGGGATGCACACAACATTCTTCTTTGGCAGCACAGAGAACTCGATTCTATATCTACTAGATTTGGTAATAGTATTTATGATGTCTCTGATTGTAGAGTGTCTATCACATACGAGATTTATAAGTTCAGAGAGCAACAATTGGATTGCTGGGGTGATTCAAGTGGGATTGTACGGTATTCGGATTAGCTTGGCATATCTTGTGATGTTGGCAGTCATGATGTCCAGTGTTGCAACCTTTGTCGTAGCCGTTGTTGGTTACACCCTTGGATTTATGATTTTCGGTAGTAGAGTTTTTGATAAATCAGATACCGAATCATATCAAAAACCTTCGGATCTTCCTCCATTAAATTGCTAGTCGCATTTGTCTAGCAAGAATATATAATTGGACTAGACTCCCTTTTTTCATCTTGTTTTATGAAATGGGGTCATTCAAGCTATATTCATGTATTACTTGTAAATCTTTAAATATGAGTCAAGATGGAAGAATTTTCAAGATGATTTATTGTGGAGTCATTTGCTAGTTTATGCTCTATATCAATATTTTTTGCACTCCAATAGTCTAAATCTAAAATTCAATTTCATTTCTACAATTCACATGCCAAACTTTTGAGAATTTTTATTTGTGTATTTTAATGTACAAATTTCATATATATTTTCGACAATCATATGTCTCATTTTCAAACGTAAGATAAATAATGGGAAGTTAAGGGAGTTTTCATATCTCTCATTTACCATCAAACTATTCATTTCGAACCATCCTCAAGATTTGCAGGTCTCGTCAACACTCGTGGACATTTCCTAGAAACAAGGATTAAATCTTAGTCCAGGAAGAATGTGTCGTAACTATTAATGAAATTTGGTTTTAAGACTAATTTTCTTAGATTATTTGTCTTTTCCTTAAATTAACAAAAACACTAAAATATTTGCTATAAAAACGAGCGTAAAAGACACCAAAGTTTTATAACATTTGCCAATTTTATTGCAATTCTAGTGTTATGACAATTTTATTTTAATTTTCTCAGCTTAGTATAGTATAAATTTTAAGAGTATAAAAAATGACAAGTTTGAGATTTTGCTACTAAATCAAGCGATATAAATTAATTATCTAATTTTTAATTAGCTTTATTAAATTATTCAAAGCATGTATTTTGTTGATTTATTAATTATTTTCAATCATGTTTGCTAAACATATAGTTTGGTTTGCATTTCAGTTTTCAATTTTAAGTATCTATTTTGGTTGATTTGTCATTCTGGAAATTTTTTTTCATAGAACAGAAAATTGAAAAACACGTTTAATTCGGAATTTTTTTTTAAAAAATCACATTTTTATTCACTGAATTTTATTAAACAGTAAAATAGAATAATTTTGTGCTAATGTATTATTAAGTAATATATACATTTTCAAAGTTGGTAAATCTTACAGTTTTTATTTTTCAAATAAAGTACAAACAAATAATAAATTGAATTGGCCAAAAATTTTAAAAATAATGACATGAACTGAAAATTACAAAAATGTGGATGATAAAATTGCAGCAAACTTTTCAATACCAGGTGAACTAAGATTACAAGCTAAAATACTGATAGCATGAACAACAAAGTTGGAACCATAATTGTGTATGGGTCGCCTGAGTACTCGTCAACATTTTTTGCACGTACATGCACTCTCATATTCAAAAGAATCATCTTTTAGCTATCTTTCTTCCTCTGATAGTGGAGGAAGTGATAAGTATATTTTACATGTTTATTTGAACTATATTTACAAATATGAGTGAATTTCTACTTAATTTAGTGTAAATATTGCTATAGTAGGTAAAATCCAGACTTGGAGGCATTTGGAGAAAAATTAACTATTTTTAGTCTAATTGGAGTTGAATCAAAGAAATTGAAGGTTGATCAAAATGTATGATTTTAATATGAGACATTAAGGGTGCAGTAAGAGGAAAGTCACAAGTTTTGGGGAGTGAGATTCAACCTATTGAAAGTTTGGAGGACTAAATTGCACATTTTGAAACTTATGAAGGACCATTTTTTAAAGATTATTAAAGTTTGAGGGTCATTTCTGTGTAGACTGTAAAACAGGAAAAAGAGGAAAAGTTCTGAAGTTTGAACTTTGAAGAATAAAACAAAACTATATATAGGAAGATAAACTTGTGTAATTTGAGATGAAAGAACAAGATATCGAGAAATTTTCGGTGACGGTGAGTTTACTTTTCATTTTCTTTTACTAAATTAAAGGATTGCTTTTTTTAGGTCAAAAAATAATTGCATTTTTGTGGTTTTTCGGTTTCGGGATTTTTGTGTTTTCTTAAAATGCAGATTTTTGTATTTTTAATTTTTAATTTTTTGTCATAAGCAATTGAAACAAAACCATCAGCCAATTATTTGAGTTATTTGACGGATAAATTCCCAAAAACTAATTTTGAAAATTCACTTCGTGATTTTAAGTCATAAAATTTTGATGAGATTGGAAATTGGTTAAGAGTATAGCATTAAATAGGATGCTGGTTTTTGTTTGTGTTGCTATCTCATGAGAATTGATGTTCGCGAGCATTAAAAGGAAACGGGTCGAATTGGACCCAAACTGATGGGTTATGGACCTGTGGTCCAATTCAATTTCTGTCGCAATGGATAGAATTTGCCATTGTTTGGTTTTCGTTATTTTCAAAATACATTTTTCTTTCGAACATGATCTTTGTTTTAGCCCCTATTTGGTTTGCATAAAAATCAATTATCGACTTTATCTTAAATTTTAATCAAATTTTGTAACTAAATCAAACACGATTTAGTACCTGATTATGTACCATACCTTACTCTTATTAGCTTGAGTTATATACTTATATTGAGCTCTTGTTTGGTAAGGATTAAAATCAAGATTTTAACACAAGTCATAGTCAATATTTAATTTTAATCACAAATTTCGTAAGACCACGATTTTTTAATTACACATTTCATTAACTTTTATTAAGATCTACAAAAAATTTATTATAATTCCCACCAAACAATGCTAAAAATACATGTGTTACGAAAATTACATGGCATTTGACAGAATCTAAAATACATTGAATTCATCACCAATTTTCGTCAAGTAAGAGCAAGTTTGGAATCGTTTTTAACTGATTATCTATATAATGCAAATCACAATCCAATACACAAACAATAATGAAACTTCATTACGCCGTTTAACAATATAATTGGAATCATCATCAAGATATGATAAAGCTGCCCATTCAAAAAACATATGATTTATCAACCAAACTCTAGCTCATCCCACGGAATAGCCTATACCAAAAATCCAAAGATGATCCTGTTGTGAAAATCATCAATAACACATCAGGGGTTGGAGAAGAAACCAATCGACAAATGATCAAGAACATCAACGAAGTTGCTTCCACAAAGAATGTAATCGCTTCCATTTGAAGAGATTGGAAAAAACACCGGAAACAAACGATCAACAACTTCAAAGAATCTGAAATAAATGATCAACAACTTCAAAGAACCGGAAATAAATTATCAACAACTTCAAAGAAGAATCAATAAGGCTCAAACACGATATCATTGTCTTCAAACAATATTTGTCCCCTCTCGGATTGAATTTTGGTACTTAAAGAGTTTATTTACAAATGGTTTAAAGGATTTATCAAGCCTTGTAATAGGAATATACTTAAACACTAATGTTTTTCTATCAAAACTTTAAGAATACAAAGAAGTATTTGAATATAGATGAAAGAATATTGATTCTTTGCT
>CAIGRN010197886.1:0-23927 GCA_903798345.1 Fraxinus anomala | reverse complement strand
ATTCACTGCCATGCTCAGGTGACATTTTTCCCTTCTTTTCTTTGGTATTCATGTTTATGCATTGAGGACAATGTAATATTTAATTGGGGGAGAGTTACTGTGAATGCTATTATGATTATCATGGATTTTTGTTGATTTGTCATAATGGGTTAAAAAAATTTTTAAGTCTCTGATTTGCTGCATGATTGTGCTTTTGAATGACAAAATGAGCTACTAGGAGATAATTTTGTTATGAAAGTCTAGATGTCGATACACTTACTTAATTATTTTTGCGTACATAAGCCTTGTGGTAAGATGGTTGTTTGACACATGTGGCTAAGGAAGTCTTTTGTTAAAGTTTCTTTATGTGAGAATTGGTGAGAATTGAGCTACAATACAAAAAAAAATGGTAGTAAGTGTTCATTGATTATGTGAATTGGAAACTTTTTGTGAGAATAACATCACATGGTTTGTGGTAAGATGATGGATTACTTGGAAAATAATGAAAGTCAATTTAGGACTGACATTTGAGCTTCAATCTTTCTTTTCAATACCCCTAGTAGCCACTTAAGCCATACACATATATAGTATTTTCTTCTTACACCTATGTTATCCATACTTCTTCACATCGGAATACAACTTTTGCGCATATTTTCCCATCTTTTTACTTCTAAGTGTGTAGTAGGTATTGGATGTTTATTTGTGAAGAATACAAGCAAGAAAAAAGACAATAGTTGGCTAGTCTCTAAAAAAAAGAAAAAATATATATTGAATATTCTCTACTTGGTTGATTTTGGGGCTTGAAATGTTGAAGAATGTATTGGTTTAAAGATGTGATCCATTGGAATATTTGATGCAATACTTAGCTATGTGCTTGGAAGTTTTGAATCACTATATCCTTCCTTCCATATAATCCAACCTGAACTTCAACCCTTGCATTTGCTGTTTTGATCTCAAGTAGGCTGTGGTAAGAAATTGATAGATTCTCATTTGAAAGTATGCCTATCACTGAATCAATGTTTGCTTGCTACTTGTTCATAAATGTTTGAGCCTCCAAATTTTGAGTGTTCATCTTTCTCGACTCTATAGAGAGAAACCCAGCACTAACACTTTGATACCCGTGAGTTATGGAGTCGAACCTTTAGTTCGAAACATACTTGAAGTTACATGAGTTAGGGTTAGCGGTAAGATGGATATCGCTTGACACACACTCACACATTTGGTATGAGTCTTTGGCATCTTGATAATCGTGACATTGTTAATTTCATGTGGTATTGAGTTTGAAGAGGGTGGCATGTGGTTAAATTAGAATTTAACAATTTCACTTGTGATATAGAGCAGTCATTCATTCATCTTGCTCTGCATTAAATTGCTAGGGACTAGCAATAAGCAAGTTGGGAAGTGTGATAATAGCANAAGAGGGTGGCATGTGGTTAAATTAGAATTTAACAATTTCACTTGTGATATAGACCAGTCATTCATTCATCTTGCTCTGCATTAAATTGCTAGGGACTAGCAATAAGCAAGTTGGGAAGTGTGATAATAGCATATTTATTACATTTTTCACCAATTAATATTTGTGTTTCTATGATTATTTGACGCCTAAATGCACTAAGTACTTCTATATCTTGGTTTAGGTTGTAAATGGGTGAAAACGGTGGAAAATGGAAGAAACAAGTGAAAAATGACCGAAATGGAAGTTTAGGAACCAAGTTGCAAATAATCCATAGATGTGATGGGTGATGGAATGAAGATTTGAGAGTGTTAAAGATCAATTGGATGAAAAAAAGAGTCAAAGTAATGAAATATAGTCAAAACATGATCACATATCAACTTCACACTGAAAAGTTTAGTACCAGTTTTTAGCCTCATATTGAGACTCTCTTTTGACATGGTAGATGATCGAATTCGAAGTTTACATCTGAATCCAAGTTGTAGTCCTTTGAGTTAGCTTCCCAACGCATCTTGAATCACCTCAATCGGATATCAAGAGAGAAAGTTCTGACCAAAATAATAAAATCTATCCGACGAGAAAACATTATAACCATGCGGTCGCATGGTTATAAATCCATGCGGCCGCATGGAAGCCTTCAGCTAATTCAAGAGAAGCAACTCTTTGTTCCTAGGTCATTTATGGGCGAATATTTTCTATTTCCGGATTTTTGCTTAATCACTTATGGAAACTTTTTGGACGCGTTTTTCTTGACCTAAATTCGACCAGAAGAAGGAAAACGCCTCATTCATCATCAGGGTCGCTTCTTTTTTATCAATTTTCTCTCAAGAACTCCATAGAAGGCTAAAATATTCTTGGTAAAGCAAGGGAGTAACTCATTCGGATTCGATGATTTCACGTCGTTTATTCATGCTTTTTGGTATTTATTTTACTAAACACTTCTAAATCTAGATTTTCATCTTTATGAGTTCATTGTGAAATTGATTTAACATGTATTAAGTTTTTTTCATAGAATCAATCTCGTTTTTTTATCGAACAATTGAACTATGTGTTGAATTTCTATTTCTTATCGAACAATTGAACTATATGTTGAATTTCTATTTCATTAAATCTATTGGTGTGGTTATCTACTTTCTTATGCTACATGTATATAAATGATTTATAATCTAATTTCAATAGATGATTGTAATCATTGTTAAGGGAATCTATAATTTAAGAGTGAAATTATGAATTATATTGGTCTTGATTGCTAAATTTTTCGATTAGAGTACCGGGATGAAAGTCTCTAATTGTGTCATCAATTTGAATAAACGATGTTGAACGATCTGATCCGAGTGAGGGAATTCCAATGCTTCACTGCCTTAAATCATTGAATTTTATCTCATATATATATTATTATTGATATTAAGTTAATTGATCAATAATTCGACTCTCCCGCAAATTTAAGAGGACAATTCACCCCCTTTTGGAACATTTGACAACTTTTTCATCTCCCTGTGGATATGACACCCTAAAGCTACACTACAACACCGCGTAAATCTTTGGGCGTAATCAGTATACTAGACATGGCATGCGCACAAGGTATTCCAATAAGTTACCATTTTCTACATGCACATTCACACTTTATCAAGATCATACTCCATCTCTTTCCATCCATATTGCTTACCTCAAACTTTTCACTTCTAGCATAGTCAACCTTCAAGAACCTTGCATCTGTCTTTGCTTTCTCAACAATACTCATAACTTTAGGACCAAAAGCATGATCCCACCTTTGTTGATGTCTTATCTTCTCAAGCATTAAGATAATAGGTTTTTCTTTGCAATCAATATAAAAGAGTTGAATGCTTCACACAAGTTATTCAGTAGGATGTCGTACTTTGAATAATACTGGAAATGTGATCTGCTCCACTATGATGCTGATTTCTCATTGAACCATTTAAATACTACTTCATTCATATATGTCATCTCATTCATTGCACTTTTCCACTCTGATACTGCTATTTCCAGAAATGAAGGTCCAAGTTCTAGCATTATACATCCAAATATCAACTATTAAAAGTTCTAAGAACCATTCCCAATTTGTTTTGTTCTTCGCGTCTACCACAACCCAAGCTATAGAAAACATGCAATTATCGACATCAATACATACTGCAGTTAACAACTACCCACCTTGTGTACTTTTTAGGAAACATCTATCAAAACCAATCACATTCATATACCCAACTCTAAAACCTTCTTTACAAGCCCCCAGACATATGTATATTCGTTTGAATGTATGACATTGCCCTTCAATTTTCACTGTACTACCAAGATTAGTTCTTTTCAACTCCTCACCATAGTCCCATGGGATCTTGTACTATTCAGTCACAATTCCATTTACAGCTTCTGCGCATTTAGCTCTTGTCTTATAAAATTGATGTTTAGAAATCTCATACTAGCAATCCCCATTTACTATTTCTATAAAACTATTCACAGACATTTTTGAATCAGATTTGAACTTCCTTATATACTTTTTTGCTAAGTAACCAGCATGCATTCTTCTATTCTGCGACACAATTGTGCATGTATGTTCATCTCTAAATGTATTAATCCTGAAACTTTTATCTAGTTGCTGGTAGGCATACAAAACCCATGGACAGTTTTCTTGACATTTTACTCGTAGTCTTGTTCCTTCATTCTTTACATATCTGACTTGCCTTATATTTTTAACTGAATACTATACAACTACATCCCTCAATATTTTCATGTTGTCAAACTTCATGCCTGCAGGATTAAACCAATGCTGAGTCCTATTGGATTCAAAGAGCTTTGTTTTAAATGATATGAACATATAACAAAATCTAAAAATTTCTTCTTCGTACCTATTTGGAATTTTGGATCTTGCATGTCTGTAGCAGGGTTAAACCAATGCTCATTCCTGGCTCTTAAAGAGCCACCAACTGCTTTAGTATCATTTGAAATACTTCTAAGATCATCCGACTCATCATAGTCTGTTCCATCACTATCTACATGCCTTGCGCACCTTCATGTTCTGTCCTCAGATTTTCATCGTCAATACAAAACCTTAGATAACCTGAAAAATGTATCTTCATCATGATTATCTATAGGCACATCTTCCTCATGCTCATAATCTGGATCACTGAACTTCTCCATTAGGTCTTCCTCACACTCAAATTCTCTATTTCCTTCTCTAGTGTCAATATGGTCCACATTTTCATTAACAAAGGGTGCATCATCAGGTGGTGTATCTACAGAGGATGCAACAAGTGCCTCATTTAGTGATGTAGGCCCACCATTGGTTCTTCACCTATAGGTTGATCACCCATATTATAATCACATGTAGGTGCATGATCTTCTGCATGTAAGTCACTCAATTCACCTGCAGGAGAAGGGGTGTATCTACAGGTGCATTATGCTGTACTTCAGTAGGTGCCTCATGTTATACTGCAGCATGTGACTCATTTTGAGGTGAAGCAGGTGACTCATTAGGATCTATAGCAGGTGCCTCTTCATTGTGATCACAAGTACATGAACTTCATCTGCATGTAAGTCATTCACTTAACCTGCAGGAACATCAACAAAACTCCATGCACCCACTTCTATTTCATAAGTTACAACATTGCTCTCAGCCTCATCCATAACATACAAGTCATCGCCCTCTAGAAAAGCATCATAAACCTCCACTGCATAGCATACATTATGCTCAAACTGTTTGTCAACATCTAGTTTCCATTTTTCTTTTACCTCCTCCAATACCTTACCAGTGTCAACATCAACCACTGAAATATCATGCCCTATTTTGTCGTCTCATGGTAATTCCAACACTTCAATTACGGGCACCTACCACATCTCAACAAGCATATTCTCACCGAGTAACCTAACTATATTCATAAAGTCTGCATCTTTCATCAACCAAAACTATGCCTCACTCAATCTCTTCTTTTCAATCTTATAAACATACCTCATTTTCTCAAAATAGTCTAGTATCTTCATAACATTGTCCAAGAGAAACCTATTAAACCAATCTAGGTGCACATTGTCTAGATAGGATATCTTCCCATGCTCGTATACAAAATTTCGCATCTTTGTGAGTAATATACTGTCGTAATGTAGTTTTATGTTGAAATAACTTGAATTTTCCCCTAGACAAAAAAAAATCATAACAAATCGGCATCAGCACCAAATCCTAGTTAAATGAAATGAATGCAAAAGCAACGCGACTAAATATTGCAAATTTTATGATTCCAACTCAATAACATGCTTAAAATTATAGAAATATACACTATATGATCACACTTCATGGCCCAGTGTGAGGAAAACATGTCTACAACCAAAAATTTTGAAAACTTACCTTATACTAGTTCAGAAGACGACATCATATGTGTTATACAAAATCTTTAGAAATTTCATTAGATTGTTGACTATTTTCGTTCGACATTGTAGATGAATGTTAGGGTTCATACTGTGAAAGAAAATGGAGAAGGAGTTAGATTATAACTAATCAAATGATTTTTAAAAGGAAGAAATAGAATTGGACAAAATACGCCATTTAAATTGGTCAAAAATTGTCTTTTTTTTTTTTTTCATTTTTTAGGTCAACTGACAGTGAAATCAATATATTTCGTCATTTTGAATTGCATATGCTAATTCCTCAAAAGTTTGATATATGTGGTGACGCAAATTGAAGATTGAGATAAAGCCTGCAAAAAATAAAAATGTTTGGAATCGCGACTTCAATTTTCCCTAATTTTATCATCGAGGGAACTCGATATTTTTAAAGTAATCCTCACTTACTTCTACTTATTTAAAGTAAAATGAAAAAACACAAAATGCAATCGAAAGTATATATTAAAAAAGCAATTTTTTTTTTTTTGGGCATTATCTTATACTAATTGAACAAGTTCAACGCACAACAAAATTAGCTTAAAAGTGAAAATCTTTAGACCATGCAACAGCGCCGCCATGGCGGGACCCAACTTGTTCAACAAGTTTAGCCAATTTCACATGCTTACTGCACCATGCTTCCATTAACTTCATCTCTTTCGCCTCAGCATCTCTCTGCAATGCAATCTGTTGTTCTCTGTATTCCCCTTCAATTCTGCTCATAAACGCCATTTCTTCTTCTCTTAAAGATCTTATTTTTGCTTCTATTTCCTCCATTTTCTCTCTTCTTTTTCGTGTTTTTTCCGACTCGAGTTGCTGTTCGAGGCGCGTCAGGCGCCATGTAGCTTCCTTCTTGTGATGTAACCAGATTTGTCTTCCTTCTTCAAGCTCTTTGCAGTACTGAATCAGAGTGCTCATTTGCTTAATTGGTAGGAACCGGGTGGGTAATCCGGTTTCTGGGTGAATCGGGTCGAGAACCGCCGGTTCGGAAGGGGAAAGAGTTAGGCTTACAGAAGGGGAGTGAGTGGAGGAAGAAGACGATGTCAAAGATGACGACGTCTGGGTGTGGGTGGTGTTAGTCATCCATGGCGGGAGAATTGGACCGGAAAGTTGAACGGGTTCGGATGAACCGATTGAAAGAACCGGAGGCGCTTCAGGAAGTGGAAGATTAGGAGGAATAATAATGTCAGGGGACTGAAATGCAAACATTTTAGGTTGCACGTACTTCTCTGCAAAAGTCTCCAAAATATGGTCGTACTTCCCTTGCACCGCCTTCTCCGGCGACCCACCACCGGCCACGGCGGAGCCCGCTACCGGATTATCATACTCCTGGCGGCTATTGTGCGATTTCTGTAACTGTTTAAGCTGTTTCTCCTTGAAAACCTCCCACCACTTACCCAGCCTCTTCGCGGTGCGGCCGGGGACCTCGGCGGCGATTTTCTTCCACTTGTTACCGTATTTCGCCTGAAGAGAAATCACAAGATTTTGCTCCTCCGGCGTCAATGAACCCTTCTTGATTCCGGGTTTTAGATAATTTTTCCATCGCTCTAAGCATGATTTTGGGTCCCTATCAAGGGCTTTTCCCATTCGTTGAGAGATAAGATTCCATTCCTTAGCACCGTGTTGTCTCACATAGGCACGGAGGAGGGCATCTTCTTCCGGCTGCCACCTTTGCCTCTCCTTCATCTCCTAACCACCACCGCTGCCGGCGCCACCATACTACGACAGATTATCCCACAAAATCCAAATAATCAACAAACCCAGAATTCAAATTTCACTGTTTATGCTTGGTTGATGGATTCGGGATTGAGAAGGGGGAGAAAGGGATATATAGCTGGGGATTTTGGTGTAAAGAGGGTAAAAATGAAGAGTTTGCAGAGGGGGTGGCTATGGCAGAATTGTAGTGAAATGACAGGACAGAATGTAAGTGAAAGGGCTAGTGGTAGCACTGTACAAAACTGCATAAAGATGCCAAGTTAGGGTATCAGTTTCATACTCTTCAATTTGGTTGGGTTTTTCCAACGCTCCAATAATTAAGCACAAATTTGGAGAATAAAGATGCCATGATGAATTTTTTTTGTTTATTAATTATTGGTTGATTTTTTGGACCATCTAAACTAGCCATGTCAACGAGCCGAGCCCGAGCCGAAAAAAAAAACTCGGGCTCGACTTGAGTTTTTTTGGACTGAACTTTTTTGGGCCCGAGTCAAGTCGAGCAAAGCCCGGCCAAAAAAATGAGGCTCGGCTCGAGCTTTTTGGCCCGAGCCTTAGCGGGCCGAGCTCGAGGCGGCTGGTTTTTTATTTTTTATTTTTTTGAAGAAATCTACATTTTTTACTTAAAGAATTTAAAATTTGTACAGTTTATATGTGTCATCAATGAGGGAACATTAGTATTGGTCTCTAAATAATTTCATAAATTATTTACATTTAGCTATGTCAACGAGTCGAGCCCGGCACTTTTTTTTTTTTTTTTTTTTGAGAAATCTACATTTTTTACTTAAAGAATTTAAAATTTGTACAGTTTATATGTGTTATAAATGAGGGAACACTAGTATTGGTCTCTAAATAATTCCATAAATTATTTACATTTAGCTATGTCAACGAATCGAGCCCGGCACGAGCTTTTTTGGGCCCGAGCCGAGCCAGCAAAGCCCGGCCAAAAAAAATGAAGCTCGGTTGCACCGAGCCCGACTCGGGCTTTTTTAGAGCCGAGCCCGAGCCGACGAACTTTTTTGCCATCCCTAATCGAAACAGACGTTTTAGATCTTCAACGTTACATTCTCATTTTTTTACTCATTTTTAACTACATATTCTTCAATAAAATAATATGTTTCATCACATCAAAAATTTTTCCCTCTTTTTCAACCATATATTCACAATTACATCACAAAAAATATAAATTATTTCCATTTTAATGTGCATCAAACACACCCTTGAATATATGAATTTAAGTTCTTATTTGAATCTCATTTTTTTAGCAAAACGTATTTTAGAATGGTGTTTTGTTAGAGAATGTATGATTAAAAAATAATGAAAAAATTTCGATTTAAGTGTAAAATTATTTTATAAGAGAGTATGTGATTGAAAGTGAGTTACAAAAAATGAATTTTTGAGAAAATTGGGACTAGAAATAGGCAAAATTTTTACGTGATTAAAATTATACGTGTAAACGTTAAAATTGAACACGACTTTCAAGAATTGGGGAGGCTTTTAAGGGTTATGATAATTTTGTTAACCAACATTAGGTCAAGTGAAAATTGTGATTAATTTTAATGTTCACATTGATGATTTTAATCAGACGAAAACCAAAATTTACACAAATTGAGAATATAAAATCTCACATTTGAAGGATGGAAACTCAAAACTATACCACGCAAAAAGTTGAAGAGCCCAACCTTAAATTTTTCTTTATTTAATCTACAATTTTTTTGTGATGTTACTTACACTCCATGACTATCATTTTTCCAAATATTTTCAAAACTAAGTTTAGTGAATAAAAATCTTCATCCGGTCAATTCGGAAATTTTTGCAGTAAACAACTTCTAACATCACCATAAAGATTGAGGTTCAGTTATAAGTTCTAAATTCTTGATCACATATTGGTACTTACTAATTAGACGTAAAAAAATAAAATAAAATAAAAATCCCTTCAATTTGTGGATAAATTCTGACATGGTTAGTTGTATCGAACTACATTATTAAGCATATGTTTGAACCATATTTTTTAAAATGTATTTTTTCTTAAATTCATTTTTAGTTATACATTCTTTCAATAAAATAATTTTTTAGACTATTTATCGAGCACCAATAAACAAGAAAATCTTTGCATGTGCTCATCATCTGATGCACAATCGATGGGAGAGGAAGAAGAAATATGAAATGGGGATTGATAACTTTCAAGAATCGGTGAAAAAAGAAAGAACATAAATGTAAGAAAAATCTTACATTTTAACCTCTATTTTAAAATATCATTTTGCAAAATTTATTCTATAAAGTATACGCCAAATAAGTGTTGCAAAATACTAGTAAAATATGGAATAAAAATTAATTAAGATGAAAAAGGTGAAATACACGCTCCGGGTTGGCGTGTATGGTGAAATCTGAAAATGGAAAAGGGGCAGAGAGACTGATCAACGCATTTCTCGGATCTGTTGTGAGGGGAAAGAAGGGGGCCCTGTGCCTGTGTTCTTACTTTTTCTATGTGGTGCGTGCCAGTAGCTATAGTCATAGGCCTTGGGGTTTTCACTCAAATTCAATTCAATTCAATTCAATTCAATTCAAATTCAAATTCACGCACGCTTTTTCTAACCACTGTTATCAGCTTGGTTCACACTGCATTATTTCTTGTTAAATTATATTTTCTCCATCACAATTATATAGATTGAATTTCATTTTTCTCTTATCCCAAATATATAAACATGTTTTTTAATATAGAATATTTTATTATATTCCTTTACCAATATACCTTTACTAAATTTCCCCCACTTAATATGACAATTTCTTGAAATCATCTAAATACACACGTTTCTTACTTTTTGGAAACATGGAACAACTCTCATTTCTTCTTCTTCTTCTTTTTCAAATTCTTTATAAATTCCAACAATAATTGAGTTTTACATACTAAAAATTAAGTAAAATACTAAGTGTACATAATAGACACCATAATGGTGTCCATAATGTACACATGTTGGCCCCCTATTGGGGTTGTCGTCACGTCAGGCGGTCCCCCAATAGGGAGCCGACATTTGTACATTATGGACACCATTATGGTGTCCATTATATACCCATAGCACATCCTCAAAATTAAATAGAGGTAAATTGGGAAAGATCTTGACAAAAATTAATTTTCCAATGACATTAAAGAAACTTTCTTAATTCGTGTGAAAAACAAAATAAGCATATATAATTGGGACGGATAGAATAATTCTTTTTTTCTTATCAATCACACATTCTATAATAAGGTAATATTACATGTAAATTCATTTTTTTAGAAAAAAAAAAAAAAACCACACATCCACCATAAAATTATTATTCCTCTCATTATAATTTGGAATAATCGGAGCTAATGGGAATTAAGTTAAAGTAAGGTCTTGTTTGAGCCTCATTATTTGACTAAGAATGCATTCTTGAATAGTAGATTAATGAATAATGTATAGTTAAAAAATAAAGAAATTTTTTGGATCTACGTGTAATATTACTTTATGGAAAAATGTGTGGTTGAAAAAAAAATTTAATAATGAGGATCAAACAAGGGCTTTGTTTGGTCTTCATTATTTTTAAAATACATTTTTTCTCTCTTATTTTCAACTACACATTTTTTAATAAAATAATATTATATGCAAATTCAAAAAATTTCCTTATTTTTTAACCACATATTCTCCATAAAAAAGACTAAAAAGTCAAAGTTTAAATTTTTTGGATCTACGTGTAATATTACTTTATGGAAAAATGTGTGGTTGAAAAAAAAATTTAATAATGAGGATCAAACAAGGGCTTTGTTTGGTCTTCATTATTTTTAAAATACATTTTTTCTCTCTTATTTTTAATAGTACATTTTTCAATAAAATAATATTACACGCAAATTAAAAAAATCATTATTTTTTAATCACGCGTTCTCTATCAAAATAATATTTTAAAATGTATTTTCATCGAAAAATGGGGCTCAAGCAGGCTCTTAATATAATATATATAGATAAAATTGATCTCTAGTCAACAGTAAGCAAGAGTTACGTTGTCTACTAGTCGATGTGGCATTGTTACGTTGGCGAATCAAACCTCCTTTTCTTTTTCTTTTTTGTGAAAAAAAAAGGGCTTGACCTGCCAACTTGTCAAGTTTATACCGTCCACTGCGGGCAAGAAATCAGGTCTACATATCTGATAGTGGGAAGAAAAAATTAGACATTGCCAAATGAATTATCTAAATATAAAGGATGGATCATCTAGACGAAATTAATCAGCATAATTGTAACGACCCGACCTTGTGCCGGAATCATTATTTTTTTATATTTTTCTCACCTATGAAATAAAATAAGATGAAATTTAAATTAAAAAGAAACATTCCGGACGAAATTTGAATTAGATCGTTTATATATTAGACATTAGTAGTATGTAAATCGGAGACATTTCTTTTTATATACCATCTAAACTGGTATCTATAAAATGCACTGATGATGCTCTTAGGATAGCAAGATTGTTGCTCATCCCATCCCATCTCATCTCGACTTATATTGCAATCAAGCGTCAAATGAAAGATCACATATATTGTTTTCTTGATTGTTCTAATCTCGTAATATATCTTTGACTTATCAACACATATCTCTTTTTTGAAAATGAAAAGACGTCAACAATTTTTTTAACAGGTCACCACTTTACATCTTTTCAACTTCCTATTTTCTAAGAAGAGGTGGTGTCGACTTTGTTGACCTATGGTTGATTTCATCTTTAATATTTTGATCATAACAAGCAAGATTAATATTGTATCTAACATTTGATTTTGAGTTATAATAGTTCAACGTTAAAATCAATCAAATATTGCTAAAATCAACACATTATAAATAGAACTCGAAATTAAGATCAAAGTTGAAGTTAAGTATTCAAGTCTAATCATTTGAGACAAGAGCTGAAAAACAAACAACAAGAAAGAGCAAGACCAAAAGTATGAGTGACAGCATCAAAGATAAAACAAGACAAGAAGTCTAAGGGGCAAATTTCGAAACAAGATCAAAAACTAGACTTCTTAATTCAAATATAAAAGTACTAATACTTTGATATTTAGCAATAAATGAAAAATCTCAAAAATCGTTTTATGCACAAAAAAATTATTTCATAAAAACACTTGCATAAAAATTATATATCAAAAGATAAGTATTTCAACTTGATGTTCAAACTCATAACAATATCACTTACCTTGAAAAATAAAGTAAAAAATGTCCTTAAAAAACCTACAATTTTCAAAACAACCAAGAAATAAAAATTCGAAAAAATCTGTCCAAGCGGACGCCCAATTCATCCAACGGTAGTTTTTTAATCGTTCTGAATTCGATGCATAAAAGTTAGCTTGGTTGTCTGGTTCAGAAAGTGAACGTCGGGTTAGTCAGAATTTATGGCTTTTTGAACTTATAAATACCCTCACTCCTTCCATTCTTTAAAAGACTTTAAGAGTATCAAAGTGAGATATACTTTGAAAGATTTCTTTAAACTTACATTTGCATTCATTTTATTTATTTTTTCATATCAAAAATTTTGATTGAATGAATCAAAATTGTAAAATCATCATATTCTTTAAAGTTTCTTATTTCTCTCTTAATATTTAATTTATTACGATCATTAATTAAAAGAGAAAAATATTTTGAAAATTTTTTGAACTTAAATTGCATTTGATTCTTCTTCATCTTTTCATTGAAAAGTTTTGATTGGTTGAATATAATTTTTAACTATCATATTTATCAAAAAAATTCATCTAACACTTGAGCTATAATTAGTTGCTATTCATTAAAGTGTTAGCCTCTTTTAGTACTTAACTTATTTGTATTATTTATCAAGAGGAATTCCATTATAAAATCATTTTGATAAAGTGTGGGTCGTGTTGAAATTCCGTAAAGATCAACATTGTATAAGGATCGGTACTCCTTTTTGTAAGTCACCGTGTGGGTCATATTGAAATCTCATAAAATTCAATAATAGGTTGTGTTGAGGTCCTGTAAAATTCAACATTGTATAAGGATTTGTGCCCCCTTATTTGTAAATCACCGAAAGTGTTATAAAGGGTTGAATTGCATAATAAGTCAATCAATATAGTGAAAAAATATTGCTCGTGCCGAAGAACTTAGTTACGGAGGTCGTAGATAATTGTTTTGGATGGAACCTCCACAATTATATCTTTTGCATCATCTCTCAATTTTACTTCTCGCTTTCTTATTTGCATCTATTATTTGAATTAATATATTTAATCTTTTCTAGTTTGAATATAGATTAATTTTTCGAAAAATTTTAAAAATTAATTCACCCCTCTTAGTTAGTTATTCTTGAACTTTAATTTTTGATGAATGGTTGGTTAAATGGGAATGGTGATGGTGGGAGGCATACGCTTGAGTCTTTTTACTTCCTCTATATTTTTTATCTTTCAAAAAAAGTAGACATGCGTCTCACATGCCAGCCTCATTTTCCATTTTAACATCAAATGACGTGGAAACCGTTTGATAACCATTTTTTTGGAAAAAAAAAGTTTTAAATAGTGATTTTTAAGAGAATATGTAGATAAAAAGTAGGTAAGAAAAATTTTGAATTTACATAAAAAAAATATTTTATTTTGTGAACGCGTAGTTAAAAAAAATATGTAGAAAAAAGATTTTGAAAATAATGGTTATGAAACAAGTGCTTAGTCCACTGGAAAAGTCAATCCAAGTCCGAATTTCCTGTTATGTCAAACCCCAAGTCCCACTGCATTAAGCCCCCTATCTGGGTTCCATTATAATTAGGTTTATAGGAAAAATGTATCTTATAATTGCAATTTTTTTTAAGAATGCGTGACTAAAAAAGAATAAAATATTTTGAATTTACGTATAATATTATTTTATTGAAAATGTGTAGTTAAAAAGAAAAAAGAAAAAATGTATTTTCAAATTCACATAGCCCAAACAAGGGCTAAGCAAATGCAAATTCCACTAAAGACCATCTGTCTACTAGTCATTTGGTCGACATCGAGAGTTAAGATCATCTCCAAGAAACTTTCTATATTTAAATAGCATATTTTGCAATTTATAGAATATTTATAAAGAATAATTTTTAAAAAAATATTCCAACAACCTCATAATCTTTAGTCCATGTTTGACAATCATTATTTCAAAACTCTTTAATTCTCATACTCATTTTCAAACACACATTTACACAATAAAATATTTTACACTAAAATTTATAAGTTTTCTTATTTTTTAATCACACAATCATATAAAAATTAATATTTAAAACTCCATTTTCTCAAAAATATTGCCATCAAATAGGAGCTTAATTTTATTACTCCGATTACGCATTTATTATTTTTTCTATTTTTTATTTTCATCAAATTCCCTACAAATTATTATATTATTTTTTCTCCATTTCATTTGTATATACTATTTAGTTGGGCTAATATATTGAGCTTTGGATATTTAAATATTTTGAATTCATTTAATTATAAAGATTGGATAAAATATTAATTTCAAGAGTCTCTTTAAACATAATTTTAAGGGTTGACTATTCAAAATAGAAAGCATGTCACTTTTAAAATGCCTTCTGGAGATGCTGTTAATAAACTTACTACTAGTATTTCCACATTTTCAATAAGGTTTTTGATATTTGTGTCCTTTTAGAGGTAATAAACTATTATTAACTGAGCAGATCTCAACTAACATAGTGTAACTTTATTAATTGTATGTAAAACTCAGACTTTGATGCATTTGGAGCAAAAAATGACGTTTTTGACCTAGTTTGGAGTTGGTTCGAAGAAATTAAATATTAACCAGACAGCATGGGAGTAGTTTAAAGTAAAAAATAAAGTTATTGGAAGAAAACTAAGTTTCGAAGTGAAATTCAACTTTTGAAAAACTTGGGGACTGAATTGTACACTTTCAAAAACTTGAAACATACCAATTTCAAACGATAATGAAGTATCGGGGACTAATATGGAATATTTTGGAAGCTTTGTGTATAAAATTGAAGTTTAGAATTATTTAAAAAAAAAAAAAAAGGATGACAAAAATTCGAAGAAAAGAACAAGATTGCACGAAAAAGTGGAATTGGAAATTAAGATGAACGAGTCTGAAGATAAAGACATAATAATAAAAGAGGTTGATCGCGGTCAGCCGCGGTCCTGACAACCTTTCGTGTTTGCTGCAATTCATTGCAATTTGCACCATAGAAAAGAGAGAAAAATAAATCAAGAAAAAAGGTTTTCAAGATTTTGATTTGGAGAAGGATTCTTAATTCGAGATCATCCACTTTTCTTCGTCGTTCCTTAAACATCCAGTAATGTACTCTAATCTCTTCTTGTATATTTCTTTTCCCATTATGTATAACTAATTCGACTGTTAGGATAAATAATAAAATCTAGCTTTGAACTTTAATTCCAATTATCAAGCTTCTTGATTTAAATTCTTTCTATATGTTGATTTACTTCAAGTTTTTATGGTCTTTTGAAGTAATTGGCTATATTTCAAGGAATTATGAATTTATAATGAATTGTTAGGTAAGTTATAGATTTAGACCACATAATAAAAATTTAACAATTGAATAAAAGGTAGAACTACACTTTTATAATTGTTGTAGTCATTAATTGAATTATTAGATGATTTAATGCATTAAGTTGATGCTTATTCTGATTAATATAGAGATATAGTAAGTTGATTTGGTTAGATTTGATTGATTTGAACTTGATAGAGGTAAATCAATTAAATTAGAAATTCGATCGAATACAATTTTAAGAATGAACTTGAAAGGGGAATTAAAGGAAATAACTATGGTAAAATCATGAGTTCTAATACCTTACAACCATAAGTTAATATAACAAGCACACTTTTTAATTATTTTCACATTAAAAATATTTCGAATATCATTAATATTAATCTTAGTAATTTTTTTTTTAAAAAAGTTAGGAATATTTAAATATGTAGTACTCGTGTAAACGATAATTTGGAATTTTAAGACTACTTTATTACCCGTTAATGATATTTTATACTTTCGATAGAAATTACGCAATGATTGTGAAAATTTAGTTTGATTACAACCTAAAATCAAATTTTACATGAATATGCAATTTATACATATAAAAAAATTATTTTAATTTTAGGGTGTGTTTGAGTCACATTATTTTGGAAGAATGTATTTTGGAATAATAGATTGATGGAGAATGTGTGGTTGAAAAAGAAGGAAAAATTATTGAAGTGATGGAAAATATTATTTTATTGAAGAATGTGTAGTTGAAAATGAATAAAAAATGAGAATGAAAATTTTAATGTAGCTCAAACAGAGGCTTAAATTCAAAAAGTTCAACGTTAATCATGCCTATTATTGATGAGATTGTGTATTATACTACCATCCATGTGTATAAAACAGCCCCCACCGACCATTTATTACTATAAGAGGAAGCCTTCATTATTGCCGTGTGCTATGTAGGTACGTTTACTTAGGGTGTGTCTGAGCCACATTATTTTGAAAGAATATATTTTGAATTAGTAAATTGATGGAGAATGTATTGTTGTAAAAAAAAGGAAAAGTTATTGATGTGATGGAAAATATTATTTTATTGAAAAATATGTGGTTGAAAATGTGTAGAAAAATGAAAATGAAAATTTTAATGTGACTCAAATAGAGACTTAATATCCATTATTTGTACTTGGTGGGATGAAATTATTTGCCCTCTCAAAGGCTCCTTTTAGCCATTCCTTTTCTAAATAGTCGATATTTAATTCTGTTAAGTCCAAGAGGTTGTTTGATTCTCATCAATTGAGAAAAAAATTGAATAGTATTTTTAGAAGAATGTGTTATTAAAAAGTATGAACAAAATTTTGATATATGTGTAGAATATTGTATTGTGTGAATGCGTTGTTGAAAATAATCATGTAACAAACAAGTTTATAATTGACAATTTTTTTTAGTCAAAATCTAGTTTTAGTTGAATTGTATAAAGAGTTTATTGAATTGTAGTCAAAGTCAAAATAGTTAAGGATTGGTAGTATAAGTCTTGAAGGAATTTAAGAAGATCACATATAATCAAGGGAATGTAAATAGAATTCTAAATAGCGTCAAAGAGCAGCACAAATTATGCTTCAAATTCTCAGTCTCAACTTGAAACGCATTTTTCACATATAAAATATTCAAAGTTGGACAATATTATTCTAAAATAATTGTATCCCTTTGAGTTATCTTTCCAATGCACTTTGAATCACCTCAATCCGATATTGGGAGAGAAAATTATGATGAAAATACTGACGAGTGCTCAGCTATCGCTCTCCTGGCGCTGGCCTACCACTCAAGTGATGTGGTTATCCGATTTTCAAGTTGATCTTGAGTTCCTTTTCATCCCAAACACTATCAATTATAAATATACACCTTATGGAACGTTCAAAAGTATTTTTGAACAATATTTTGATTATAGAGGTCATTCTTTGAAAATTCAAACATCCTATCATTGATTCCTTGATTCAACCACAATATTATTTGTTCATTATTCAACCATATATTGATCTAATTAGTAGAGCCCTGTTGTAAGTCAAAAATTTGTTCTTTGAATGCCAAAAACATATTCTAATATCTCTTGCATCAGCCTACAAGATTAAAACACAAAAAGATCATTGAACAAACACCAAACCTACCTTCGTCAATTAGTCTTCAGAGTTGCTGGAGTTTTGAGACGCTTGGAGTTCTACTATTGAAGTCCATGGGAGATAAACGATACCAGGGGTCCGTAGCTAGTGTGAGAAGCACGCAGTTTAAGAGCGTCAAACTGATTACATGAAGAATGTCATAGGGGACTAAGGGTTAGTTGGGTAAGTCTTATCATTTATAGTTGATTCTTAATTGGCAAAGTGTTCGGAGTTTTTGATCATTTTCGAAGGGTTTTCTCTGTGATCATATCGGTATTATTTACTGGTTTCTATTTACAAAATGTGGTATTCAAATTTAAAATAAATTGACTAGTTGACCTAATCAACTAGAACAATTAAAAAGTGACTTATTATTTTTAATTGTGTAATTCCGCACATTGGATCTAAATAATTTGAATAAGTTGAGCTTTCAAATGCGATAAGAATGGGGCCAAAGTGTTTAATTGATTAGAAATAAATGAAATCTAGTTTAAAATTCAGTTCAATTATGCGTAAAAAATTAAAAAATACAAAAGCTGTTAAGACTGGTTTATTATTATTATTATTATTATTATTATTATTATTATTATTATTATTATTATTATTATCATTATCATTATCATTATCATTATTATTATAGCTTCTCTTTGACAAAATTGGGATCAAACTTCATTTTCATGTATATATTTCAATAGTCATTCTATTGATCAACTTAGTGATAAAGATGTAAAAATAACATATAGAAGCCTACGGCACGAGTGATCTTTTTATGGTTGTAGACTTGAGGGGATTCTATTATTGATTTTATGGAGTAAATTGTAATCATAGTTGTCTTGTTTAGGCTAATTGTCTCGACGGTGTTCAAGTGGTAGGCCCCAGTTTGCAAGTATTGGGTGTCTTCTTTGTAACGACTAGATAACATATTTGTAAGGAGAAACTCGAATACTTGAAGTCATAAATGACTAATATCTTTTGTACTTGTTCTTTAAATACTAAATACAATGGAGGTACACCATACTTGTCGATTACAATAGCACTGATCTCACGCTGCAATAATCCCATTGCACTCTCCAATGTGTTCAACTTCTCGGTCTAATGCTAATGTCGACTCTTTTCCTAGACCCCTCACCTCTCACTTCGTTTCATTCTTCTCATATATCGTTGCTTGAATTAAGATACCCGATTAGCTAGACTTTTCCAAATTCTCACCACCAACCTTTCGCCTAGCTCAAACGTGTATACACAACAGAGTGATTTTTATCATCTGGATAATTAACCTCACTGGTGCCTCGGGTAAGTTATTTCCTTAATGGTTTAAACTACCCAATTTCTCTCACCATAATCCGATTAAATTTTCGTTTAAAAAAGAGGTATTTTTTAGCTGTATAAAGTACATGCTAGTTTAGTAGGCTAGTTCATGTTCTTATGTTTTTCAACAAGCCCAAACCATGTGCACTTACGAAAATTGAAAACTTTAGTACTGTGTACTATGTTGACTTTTTAAAAGCCTCCTTTGAAGTTGGTCCTTAAGCTATTATTTCAATGGCAAGTTGATCCTCAACATTTAAAGAGAAGCAAATTCATCCCGAATAACTTTTGCACAATCAATCTCTAATGATGAAAAGCATTTAAAATTCCGATAATTTGTCATTTAGTCTTCATGAAAACATATCTCATGTAAAATTTTCGAATTTCAATTTAAGTTGGGATCCAGCGATCTATTGGCTCTCTATTAGTGGAATCGAAAACACAAATTTAGGCATAATCAATGCCCTATTTGACAATCATTATTTGGGAAAAATAATGTTTTGAATAGTGATTTTTAGGAGAATGTGTAGTTAAAAAGTAAAGAAATTTTTTGAGTTAACGTATAGAAAATTTTATTTTATGAATATATGGTTAAAAATTAGTACGTAGAAAAAAGAGTTCAATTGTCAAAAAAGGCTAAATACTCGAAAAAATCATCAATATCTAGATAGTACCTATTATATTTATTTTTACATTTATAATCATTGGTTAAAGGTCAANCATTTTATTGTATGAATATGTGATTGAAATGAGTATGTCGAAAAAATAGTTTTCAAATAATAGTTATCAAACAAGGACTAAGGATTGATAGATAGATTGGAGATTGATTCAGTGTCCCAATAGAAGTTGTCGATGGATAAGCCCTAGTACTCGTGATCTGCGGAGTACCCAAGGAACTCGTAAGTCCTCTACATTGAGGGAAAACCTCAAAATATAGTTTCGTAAAGTGGGTTCATGTGAAAGATTGAGAAGCAATTTTGCTAAGCTACAAATTTTGAAGATCAAATAGCTACAAGTTAGGGTCTCAATAGTGCAATTTTCTCCCCTAAAAACATACAGTCCCATACCGTCCTTTAGCTCGCACAAAATAGGTTTGTATGGGTTCTCATTACATTATACATGAAAATCGCAATTTTCAAACTTATACATCTTTTTAGCCTACATGCTATTATTGTTTCGCGAATATTTTGATACATCATTACAATTTTAAATTGTCAAAAGTTTTAGTGGAACACGGTTAAATATATAAAAAGAAAAGGAAAAGCTTTTAGAGTGCGTTTACATGGAATTTGCATGAAAAGAAAATAAATTTTATGCAATTCAATTGTCTAGAATTTATTTGTATGAAAATTATTAATTAAATGTGTTTGATTTATTTAATTTTCAACTTATAAAATATTATACTTATCCATTTTTTATTAGCAGGAAGATGAAAGAGAGAGATAGTGAATTATCTGAAAAATAAAATCCACAACTCCCTAAAGAAAATATTTTCCTTATTTTCAAGTCATATGACCAAACGTAAGAAACTATTTTTCTTGAAAAAATTGTCAATCAAATAGCACAAAAATAAAAAAATTGGATTGGAAAAATATATTTTTCATGAAAAATATTGACAATCAAATACACCATTGATATATAATTTTGAGGAATGCTATCTGAAAGTTAATAGTTCAACCTTAAAATCACCTAATAGGTGAGTAACGACGAATTAAATTTACCAATTAAAAGTAACAAGTCATTTTTTAATTGTTCTAAATGTTTAGTTAATCAAGTCGAGTTATCATATGTTAAATTACTACAATAATAAATAAAGCAGTAAATAACACAAGATTTGATGACGGGGAAAACCCTTAACTGGTTAAAAACTCTGGGATCAAGCCAATAGTTTCCACTATAGATAATAAGAATTTACAGTATGATCCAACCTAGAAAACCCACTAGACTTGCTAATCTAATTCCTGCATCTCCAAAACCCGTTGGAACGTGCTTCACTCATACCTGCTCTCGATCTTGCGGAATAATCTATCTCTTATGGAACACTAAGAACGCCTCGCTCTTGTACTCTTTCTTTGCTTCTGGTCCATCCCCCCCACCCCAATCTTCAACAATCTCTGAAAGCTTTTGAGAAAGTATATTTCTGATGATATCTAAGAAGTGAGTGTTTTGGATTATAAGAATTCGATATTTTTCCAAACTTGTGGTTGATTGATCTCAAGAATTAAAAGGTTAATCTAGATTTCTGGATGTGTTCTTGGATCTTGAAATGATGTTATGAAGATGTAAAACAATAATCAACCACCAAAAAACGTAATAATCATTGGGTATTTATAATAGGAGGAGTTTAGATAGTGTAGGATAGTTAAAACTCTTGAAAAACGCAAAATAGGATTACTTGGAAAACACCGTCACTCGAGCGCTAGGCGAGCAAGAGGTGTGTCGCTCAAGCGAAAGCCAGGCTACAATGATTCTACTTTGGATGCTCGAGCATCAGTTAGGCGACATGCTAGCGTAAATTCGACGACTATTTCTTCTTGTTCCATTGTCGAACCCAAATACTCCTAATTCATCTATACAACCCTCCAAAAAGACTCATTGACTTTTAAAACTCTTCTGTAACAATCATATTCTTTTACAATAATCTTTTTGTCTAAAAGATTGCCAATACAACTAGAAACCTAACAATATCTCCATTTGACATTCTGTGGCAAAACTATATAATACAAGTCAATGATGTAAAAACAAAACTAATTTACCCAAACTCAAATTGAATATCCGTCTCTTGCATTTTTTGAAACCTATTTTCTGAAATCAATAACTCAAATACCAGTGTAAAAATATGTGATACATGAAATATAATAATTGAAATATACTATCATATGCTAGCTATATTGATAAGCAATACTGATGTTAATCAAAATACCAACAAAAGCATTAATATCACAAAATATCAAAACTTAAAAAAGCTAAGCATTAAAAAAAATCATCACCCATTCAAAAAAAAATAAAAAATAAAAAAACTCGCCTATTTACTACAAAATAAACTAAAATTTTAAATGCATAACAAAATAAAATTTAAATGCATCTCATCATCTATTCCCTTTTTTCTCACAAATGATGAATGTAACAATAATATATAAGAACTAAAATATACAGTTGATAGCATGCACAAGTATAATCAATTATCAGTAAACTTTCCCCCATACACAGTTCAAGTCTAAATGGAGTAAATTGTATAAGTGACCCGTGTGTGTTAAATGCCACTAATTTCTTGTAATCAAAACTCCAAACCTTACATTTGTGAGAAAAGACATGTTAAATATCACTGTTAAATAAATTTATTCCCATACTGATGAAAGTCAAACCAATAATGCATATTAGATCCTATAAATAAAGCTTATTTTTCATGTATATTATTCTTTTCTCCTCCACACTTTGATAATATATACATTTTCACACAATTTTTCTTTTTAAACGCGTCATTTTTCTCTTCAATTTTTCACATCTTATGTACAGACTTTTTTTCATTAAACGACTAAAATAATTCATGTAACGAGTATTGGGCTGAATACTCCAAGTCAGTTGACCATAGGGCATCGGGTTATAAGAAACCCCTCATACTTAATTACTAGAGTCAAATAGGTTTCGATGAAGAGTATAAGATGAAATCTTTTTATTTTATTCTATTTAAGCGGATATACTAGAGCTTATGTTTACTAAATTAAGTTCAATCCATGTTCAAGGTCACCTTACCAACAGATGATGACCATCCCAAATCTCATACACACGGTCAAGACTTACTAACAAGATCATAGTGTGTGTAGTGCAGATGGTACATGAGGAAACTTGTACTAAGTACTTTATATCAATTTAAACAAAGTAATGGAAAATATATTACAGTACATCAATTAAACTCATACTTGGACACAACACACATGTTCAAGTAAATCATATATCATGCAATAGTAAAGAATTTCCCCCATATTTTTTTTTTTCAAATTTTCAATTTTTTTTTGAAAAAATCAAACTACCTAAAAAAATTAAATATGTATGCAATAATGAATAAATCAATTAAAAAGTATAAGTATGTATCAAAAGTACCTAATCAAATAGGTATACAAACACGCTTACCTTTAAGAGCACCATGATCAATTTTAATTTTTTTTAGATCACTCTTTTTCACCCAAATCTAATTAGTGGAAGATTTATCCCAAGTCAACTATGTCATAAATTTGGTCAAATGACTCATTTGATTAGTAAGGAAGTCAATTCGACCATCAAAATCCTGATTTCTATTTCTATTCAAGAATTTATAACACCAATGTCTTATATGTTCTAACTCACTACAATTAAAACATGTAGGGATAAACCTAAGTCTAAAGTTATGTAGTCACTTATATCTATTCCTAGGGTGGTAGGTCCTACATTGTCTAGTAGGCTTCTATCCTACGATACCCTTATTCTTG
>CAIGRN010197879.1:0-11180 GCA_903798345.1 Fraxinus anomala | reverse complement strand
GGGGGGGGGGGGGGGGGGGGGGGGGGGGGGGGGACCGAAAGCTGCAATCTACCAATTAAAAGAATTCTGCAAAATTTGATAATGGTACTGACTGAAATTTTTAAAAATAATTAATTATCTTTTGAAAGTGACAATTATTTTTCTCCTTTCAGGCTAGATGCAGTACTAGTTGTTGTACAGCATAATGTGGAAATTAATTAGAATCTACGAGTGTTTTTTTTTTTTTCATATAAATAAAACTCGCTAAACTGTGAGATTTGGGAAATGCTCTTTATTTGATCCTACATAATATATCAAGAACGAGTGAAAATAAAATTGGAGAAATTTAAAGAAATTAAACTCATCTAATTAAATAACTAAATGATGTATATAATTAGTACATAACGTCCCTACCTTACCCTATTATTGTGGAAAACATTTTTACCTTTCATTTTTTTTTTGTTGATATTTTCACCCTTATTTTCACATTTCATTGCGTAAAAGATCATTTTCATTCATTTTCTCAATTAAAAATTGTGATATGATGAATATATCATTCTTTTTAAATAAAACAAAAGGAAAAAGAAAAAACTAATTGCAATATAGTCCCAATTTTTTTTTTTTAAAAGCTCAAATGAGTTTCAAATAAATTATTAAAAGGGTAATTAGCACACAATATCCCTTTCACTATTTCCAAAAAAAGTCTGCGCCTTTTATTTTTTTGACATTTTATCCTTAATTATATATTTAATTGCGCAAATCATAATTTCTATCCATTTTCGTCCAATTTCTCAATAAAAGCTATGAAATAACAAATATACCTTCATATTTAAATACAAAAAAAAAATTAAAGAATTAATTACAACCATAGTCCCAATTTTTTTAAAAAGTTTTTTTTTAAAAATTGCATATGAGACCCAATTAAATTTATTTGAAAATTAAAAAAAAATTAAAAAGTGTAAACGAGTGCTAAATAAATTATTAAAGAATTAGAAATGATTTTTTTTATTTAAATAAGAAGGTATATTCATTATTTCACAATTCTTTATTGAGAAATTGGATGAAATTTGATGGAAATAATGGTTTGTGCAATCAAATGTGTAATTAAGGGTGAAAATGTAAAAAAATAAATAAATAAATAAATAAAAGGTATGGACGTTTTTCACAATAACGGTGAAAGATAGAGACATTATGTACTATAAAAAAAAAAAAAAAAAAAAAAAAAAAAGTATGGACGTTTTTCACAATAGAGGTGAAAGAAAGGGACATTATGTACTAATTACCCTTTTAATAATTTATTTGTGACTTATTTGCGCTTTTTAAAAAAAATTGAGACTGTGGTTGCAATTAGTTTTTTTCTTTTTGTTTTATTTAAAGAGAGGGACATATCCGTCATTTAATTATTTTTAATTGAGAAAATAAGTGAAAATGACCTTTTGTGCAATAAAATGTAGAAATTAGGATGAAAATGCTAAAAAAATGAAATATATGGACATTTTCCTCAGTAACAATGAAAGGTAGGGAACATTATGTGCTAATTACCAGTGAAAATAAGGGTGAAAATGACAAAAAATGAAAAGTATGGACGTTTTTCATAATAACAATGAAAAGTGGGGACGTTACGTGCTAATTACCCATATATATATATATATATATATATATATTAATCCAGTTTTCTTCAAAAATTCTTCTAAGAAAAAAAAATCTAAAAATTATTCAAATATGTTCAAAAATATTTTTTTAATCTCAAAAGTAGCTTTTAAGTTTTCAAAAGCTTGCCAAATGGCCCCTAGCGTCTACTCCTTCCTCTCTCAAAGTAAATGAGAGGTTGCAATTTGAATTCATATGTTCATTTCTTTAAAGATTTATGAACATAGTTAATGGATGAGTCATCCATAATGAAATTAATCATATATACATCTTAGGTATTATATTAAGCTGACTTAGGTGGACTGGTCCCTATTTTAATACCTTGTTAATTTCTAGAATATCCATTATGTATGTGACAATAAACCAATCAGTCTCCTTTCTCACTTATACACATTAACTAAGTTTTTCCACTTCGATATTTCTCAAATAATTTAACATTTATTTCTCTGCAAACGGAGATTTCTACTTTTGTGAGTGATAATTTGAAACACAAAATTAAATATGTAGTACTGAATGCATTAATTTCAATTAGACATTTTTTTTCAGTTTCTTTCCTATCAAAATGAAAATTAAATGAGACTAAATTGATTTAGTCAAACATGATTTTTAATTACACTTCCTTTAGGATTCATAATTTTTATATACTTTTTAACCATACATTCATTAAAACCCACAATTTATAAACATTCAAAAGTTTAGCCGAGCAAACATATATAACTTCAAAAGACGGTCAAGTATTTTATACCGAGCCAAGATGGGCTTATAGTGGTTGCAATAGTCGGGAACTTACAAATTTCGCTTCCTTAAAGCTTCTTCAAAAGACTCTTTAAAATATGAAATGCTCTCTATTTTAAAGAGTTTTAACATTTAAAATCATGCTACAAGAGATACTTTAAATTAATATTTTAATATAGAGAGTGAGTTTGACTCTTCAAATTTGGAGAGCCGAACTAATCACTCTCTATAATTAAATGTATTCAAAGTATTTCAATTTTCAATGTAGAAAAATAATAAAATAATCTTAAAAAAAATAGTTAAAAAGATAAGGAAAAATAATAAATATTTTTGGAAGTAGTAAAATTAAGTGTTAAATATTAAAAGTTTGTTGGTGTACTTCAGAATTTGAAATCTTTAAATATAAAATTTTAACTACGACGGTGGTAAAAAAAAAAAAAAAAAGGACCAGGTGAAATCAAATGTGAAGTGGTGAATATTTTTTTGACATTGAATGCCACGCGGTTTTGTGAGGCGGAAAGAGATCTAGAGAGAGAGAGAGAGAGAGCAAACAGCTGACTTTTTGCAAACAATGGAGTAAATGCTCGTTGCTGTCCTCTTTGACTCTTTAGGAGAAGAAGATAATACCCTCTCTCTCTTCTCTCTCCTCTTCCCTATGATGAATTAGTCAGTCCTTTGGTCTCTTCTATATATACGTCCATAGACAATCGCCATTCCTTCAGTTTAGACTCCTGTCTCTCCATTTTCATTCTCAAGAAAAGGAAAAAATAAAGCGACCTCTAGAGAGAGAAGAAACCTAGTTTGGCAAATTCAAAGTAATATGGGAAGACCACCTTGCTGTGATAAAATTGGTGTTAAGAAAGGGCCATGGACTCCTGAGGAAGACATCATTTTGGTTTCATACATTCAAGAGAATGGTCCTGGGAATTGGAGAGCTGTTCCTACTAATACTGGTAAATTTTGTGTTTTTGCTTCTTTTTTCTTCTTCTTCTTCTGATTCTTCTTTAGTTATAATCATTTAAAGCTGTGTCATTAATATTCTGCAGCTACGCCACCGTCAGTCTTGAATGCACATAAAGATTGAACAACCTTTTTATTTTATTTTTTTATTTTAGTGTTAGCGTTACAACTTTTTCTACTGTGTTTCTCTCTCAGGTTTGCTTAGATGCAGTAAGAGTTGCAGGCTGAGATGGACTAATTATCTCCGGCCCGGGATCAAACGTGGTAACTTCACTGAACAAGAGGAGAAGATGATTATCCACCTTCAAGCTCTTCTTGGCAATCGGTATGTATATAAAAATCGTTTTTATTATGAACACACGCTGAAAATGAGGCCATGCACGATCTTGTTTTTCTTGAATTAGGGTTAGATCTAACTATATATTTTAGTCCCAAAACAAGTTATTTATGCTTTTATGGGATGTTTGGTAATCTGGATCCATTAGAACGGTAAAATCTTGTTTATTATACTATTCACGGAACAGAAAAGTTTTTAGGGATCACAATAATGGTATGCTATTTTTTGTTTATGGTGCAGATGGGCTGCCATAGCTTCATACCTTCCACAACGAACCGACAATGATATCAAGAACTATTGGAACACTCATCTAAAAAAGAGGCTGAAGAAACAGCAAGGGAATGATGAACAAAACCAAGAAGGGAGTTCAGTTTCTCAATCAATTCCAAAAGGGCAGTGGGAGAGGAGGCTCCAAACAGATATTCACATGGCCAAACAAGCCCTATGTGAAGCCTTGTCCTTAGACAAATGGAACACAAATTTGCCTGATTCAAAGCCCTTTCCAATAACCCTTTCAGAAACTAAACCAATTCAGACATCAACGTATGCTGCGAGTACTGAAAATATCGCGCGTTTGCTTCAAAACTGGACAAAAAAATCTCAAAATTCCTCTCAAGCTGGTTCATCACAGAGTACTACTCAGACTTCTTTCAACAACCCTTCAATTGGGACAAGTTCCAGTCCTAGTGAAGGGACAATTAGTGCCACAACACCTGAGGGATTCGACTCGTTTATGGGCTTCAATTCTTCCAACTCCGATGTTTCTCAATCCGAGGGCGAACCCAAATATAATGCTGCAAATGTCATACCAGAAGCTGGGATTTTGCAGGGGGAGAGCAAGATAAATTTGGACATTCAGATGCCCCTAACTTTGCTGGAAAACTGGCTCTTTGATGATGCTTCTGCACAAGGACAGGAAGGATACCTAATGGACATGTCTTTGGGGGAATCTGCTGATTTGTTTTGAAAAAAATCTCTCTTCAAAACAAATTAGCAGTTTTTAATCTTTTTGTGTTTTTGGTGGGTTTTTAGGCATAAGTGTTCTAATCAGTGTCTGCTCCATCTAGATCGAGCATAAAAGGATGAAATCTTCCATTTATTGGGAGAGCATAAAGTGTAAATGACTGATCATGTACTTCAACGTTTGGTACATAGTATTAGATAGAACTGGACGATAAAAGAAAATAATTTTAACTTCTTTTTACTTATTAATACTATCCAGTACTTTCTAATCCTTTGTACCAAACATGCCCTAGTGGCGTATCTGCACATATGCATGGTTAATTAATTAGGAATAAATCTCCCTATGTCTGATCTTTTTAGAACAAAACTGTTTGTACTTTGTGCACCATTTGGTGTTTATTATGAGAAATGATAATTAGTGTTACTTTTGATGCTTTGGAATTCATTAAACATAACTGCATTTTGTATGCGGCATATAATCTTGGCCATGAAATGAAATTTTTGAAAAATCAATCAATTTTTAATATAATCCTTTTTAAGTTTTTGATTCTAAACTCTCTTGTTTTTTTTTTCATCCCTCGGATGAAGGCCAACTATCGAACCACCAAAATTTTTCGTCTCTCTTTTACATTTTGCCTAAAATCCTAATCTGCAGCAGCAGCAACTTGTGTTATTATTTCAGAACTGAAAAACACAAATTGATGGAGTCATCCTGGGTTGAATTCTTCTTATGCATAATTAGTATGAGCTTATCAATATGTAGAGAAGACATAAATACATAGATCATGGTTTGACTTTTAAAATATTTTGATATGTTGCAGTTGTCACATGTAGCTTGGTTTTATCACTGTTTCATTACGAACTTGGGTGGGTATTCAAGAAATATAACTTTTAGTTTTACAACAAAATATTTCTCTTTTGCCATATAAATAATTTGGAAATGGCGAATTAATATTTTGACTACTTTATATTTATTTTTTGATGACTCCTCATCTTCCAGTTTAATTGCACCTGCGCAAAGAAAAAATCTCCTCTGTATGGCATATACAGTTATGCTTAACAAAATGATTTGAAACCTCTAATTTTTCTTTTTCTTTATAAAGACGCATTATATTGTTCAATAAAAATTACTATTTGGTGGGGACTAATGATTTGAAACCTCTAATTTTTAGTTTTCTTTATAAAGACGCATTATATTGTTCAATAAAAATTACTATTTGGAGGGGATGCAGCAGTGGATCCAGCACCCGGAGAGCTTCGACGGTCGTCCATGCTGAATTCGTCGGCATTCAAATTATTATTTTGGGTCAATGCATTTATTTATTTGGATATATAACCGTGATTTCATTTTATTCACATAATGCTATCGTAATTCAGTTGGTTAGAGTATCATCTAAGTAAATGGGACTCTTGGGTTTAAATCATTTATAATTATTTTAGTTTAATATTTTTCACCATTTCGGAGCATATGGGCATTATAAAAACTAGTGTAATTGGAAGATTTGAACCTATGATCATAGTTGGAATTATGAAACAATTGACAACTATGACATTTGGTGGATGTTGACATTTAATATAACAAAATTCTATAAGATCGTTTATCAATTAATAGATATATTCCCCATTTGTTTTTTAAATTTTTTTAAAACTAAAATTCGACCTTACAATGAGATTATTAAAATAGTCATTTTTTCTTGCTAGATTGAAAGTATTAGCAAATCGAAACAAGAAAGTAAATAACTGAACCCGTTTTTCAAACTTCAAGTTATTACTAGCTAAACATTATTAGTCTGGAAGATAACGTACACCCACACTTACAATTCAAACTACGATATAAGTAATTTTGATTCACGATATTGATTATTATTGTGGCCATAAACGACCATTGATTATTATTGTGGCCATAAACGACCGTCCGTACTCACTCAAAATCCTAAATCCATCACTAGGGGATGTAAATGCTAACTTTGTTAAAACAAAGTACGTTTCTAGTAATTATTCTATGATGAAAAAATGACAAAAGTGTTAGAGCTAAAGTTATACATATATAGCTTAGACAATTCTTTGTCATAATCTGACTTCTTGTAAATTAATTATAGTAGATACTCTACACAAACATAAGCCTAGCGGGTCTGCTCATACTTTTTTGTAATATTTTAGTATTAGATGGTTAATATGTAATTTCATAAATATCGTTAATAGATAGAGCAAATTCAAGCTGCTCAATAATTTTTAGCTCAAAGTGTAAATCTTTACATAATATTAGAGCTCAACGCATTCGAAAAAAAGTTATTGATCATGTCTCAGCAATCATAGTTAACCAAGCTAGTTCCTCCATCACCAATGCTATTGTCGTCACTGCCATCTTCACCTGCACTTGAACCACCATGGTCGGCGCCCCTCCACCACCTATGTTGGCGCTTTATGTTTTGACCATACAACCCCTTCCCTTGGTCCAACATTTATTCTTCTTTTATATTCTCTTCCCTCATCTCCATAAATATATCTTCTAAGGTCCTCCTAAACTAAGCAACACAAATTATTCTTCTTGATACTCTCATTGTTGAATATCATCTATTAGGCTTAGGTTTGGTTGGTGGATCGCACATGTCCTTCAACCACAATCAAATATAATGGTAAAACTATTCCAAATCCTTATTTTGCATTCTAGATTCGCCAGGATCAATTTCTATTCAATACAATTATTGATTCTTTATCTCCCACCATCATCATGTTCATAGCTTCATCCATGATTTTATACACTTATCCGGGCATTTAAATAATGATATTTTGTAGTTCTTTTGCTGAAATATAATCTATTTTGTTATGTATTGTATTTAATAGGTAAAACTCATGTTTTGATGAAAAATAGGAGAAAATGGTGAAAATAAGCTCAATTCTAAGAGATCCAAAGTTTTGGGACTAATGCAAATATTCAAAAGTTTTAACAGACCTCACGATGAAGTTTTGAAAGTGTCAAGTGTCAATTGGACGAGAAAAAAAAGTCAAAGGAATGAATATAGTTAAAATATTATCAAATATTAATTTCCAACCGAAAGAATTATTCTCCAGATTTTCAATCTCAAATTGAGACCCGTTTCTGCATAGTAAACATTCGAATGAGAAAAATGATAACTCTAGAAGAATTGTATCCCTTTGAGTTAATTTTCCAAAACATTTTGAGTCACCTCATCTGAATATCTAGAGAAAAAGTTATGATAAAAATATTGAAAATTGCCTATGAGAAATCAAGGCGCACGCCCTTGCCCACAGGTAAGGGAATGCCTCAACCATAAAAGGGGCGCCCAAACAAGCTAGGCGCGCGTCCTAGGTATGCCAAGATAAATCCGATTTTTCTTATTTTTGTTTTGGTAATAATTCAATGCAATCTTTTTGGCATCCTTTAAATACCAAAACTCTATTAAAACATGGGGATCCGACTATTCGGCCTAAATTTTATCATATTCTACATATTTTTGAAGCAAAGAACAAGTTTATATATTAATTTAAAGTGAGTCATATAAGGATTTTGAAAATTCATAACCCGATTTCAAAATTCAGCTAAGAATATGGATTTCCCCTACTTCTTCAATCTTTCTTATTTTTGAGTGATATTTTTCCAATTATTCTTGTATAATTTAATTGTAAGAATGTTAAGCTAAGTTTTTCATTGCAATGGAAGGATGATGAACACTATCAGTTGTTGTTTTTAATTGAAAACTCATTAATTTGGTAAATTCTCAAGTTTCTTGATTATTTATACATCTACATTGTGTTGTTTAAATAATATATCACCAGTTAGATAACTTGTTTCCTATTTGTAGTGATGGAAGGCTCACAATAGGTAGAACACTGCATATTTAACACACGGACAATAAATATTAGAAATAATATGTATGGCTTGTGCAATCGTGTGAAATAATCATGTTATTAAATGCATATTTTTCATATGAATTCGGATTAGGAATAAGACTGAATTGTGTTAAGCGTATTTTGATATTTCTTGAAAAATGATATTAAATAAAATTAGATTTTTGATTTTTATTAATATTAGGAATATAATACTACTTTTTATAGGTCGAGAATTGGAAATAACACTAATAGGGGGATTTAGAAATCCAATATATTCATCACATATTTGATAAAGCAACTTTTATTGCTTTCGTAGTTTAAAATTAGTATAAATGAAAAATCATCTCTTTTGTATTACAACACTTGTCAAATTTGATAATAACTAATAAATCATAATTAGACATTATTCCTCTTGGAGCGATACTTTTAACTCACTACATTATTGCTTATTAACGATCTTGTATGCTTGCGGAATTATACTGAACAATGACTTCTCAAGAAGAGCCCGAAATACTCTTAAAACAATGGATGCAAAATTTTCACGTGAACATATCAAGCATTTAAAAAGCTATCTTTCTGTCCTCAATAAATGGACACAAACCATTATTGAATTCCTTCAATTTGTTGAAGGCAAAGCTTATGAGCTTGCCTTAATAGATTCTCCTAGCTATTCATATAGAAGATCTTACCTTTAAAATTTATGAAAGACTTCTTGACGATCACAAAAACATTTCTTGTGTAGTCTATACTCGTGAAACTCCTATTACCTTTGATGAGATTCATGAAAAAACTCATTAATTTTGAAACTCATCTTCATCGTCTTAAAAAATCGCTCCTTCAAACACTACATTTATAGCTACATCATAGTCTGATAATCAATCCCTACATCCAAGTTCTCCCATGCCTAACTCCAATTCTACTCCTCCATCTGGTAATACGAACAACAATCCAATATAAGATACCACGGTCACTACAAGTGGTGTTTAAGGGCATTCGATCCGATGATGCCATCAACTTGCACATCTCAACCTTCCACCACCTCTTCATGGTCAACAAAAAACTGTTAAAGTTTGACCTAAATTCCATTGTGTACTTGTGGATTAGTTGAAGTTGGCTTTGAAGAGGTAAAAATATGGACCAAAAAAGTAATTTAGCCAAATTATTCCAAACTCTGAATACTTGGTTGACTTAGCTATACATGGCTAGCTCTACACGCAATAAAATTGAAAATTGAACTCGTCCGTGCATTGTCCTTGATTACTCTCTAAATTAAATTTTTTTACTTGTGCTATGATGTTGTGTCCAAACATGCCTTCATCTTGCATCATGTTGAATTTGTAGACTTCATTCTCCATTTCTCTATAGTTTGATTTCCGACTAGTGAGTCGGACAATTCTTTAGGTGAATTTTGGCTCCCACCAGTTACCCTCATTCTACTCAATCCATCAATACATCAAGCCTTCCATGCAACAGATATTGACCCCTGGGATGCTCCCTCACTGCAAAATCAAGATCCCGACCAAAATCTTGTATCAAATTACGATTTTGACCCAATATGGGTGCGTACGTGCACTAGGCTGCATGAGTATCACTTGATGTTGAAATAATAGTGTCATGGCACATGCATGCACCAATGTTTCGTTTTGGGAGAACATGATTCAATTTAAGTCTCTTATAAGGAAGATGTTTTAGATTCAAATTATGGGGAATAAGACGAAAGCATTAAGAGATAAAAAGACAAATGTTCTTCCAAAGCGGACAAGACATATAATATAACGACTTGGCCCCAGAGTTTCCCAATTGGTATCATGATTCAACTAGTCTTTCATAAGCTAAAGATCTTGAATTTGAATTTTGGGAGACGCGACACAAATTCGTGAGTGATAAGAAGACAGATGCTCTTCCAAAGTGAACAATATGTATAACATAACTACTTAGACCCAAAGACTGAATCATTACATGTACTCCGGCTATCTATTGTGGGTAATGTCAACACTACATATCTTTGCTCTAATCCAGCATTTCATTCGAAAAAGAACCTTATTGAGGTAGATGTTTACTTTGGTGGGGATAAGGTTCATTCAAGATCTGTTCGTGTTTCGCATGTTGCTTCAGATGATGAGTTAGCTGATTCACTCACAAAACCTCTATTCGCGTCTCACTTTCAACTATTACGGTCCATGATTGGAATCACCAATGAGACTTTTATCTTGCGGGAGGCATGTTGGAGATAAAGTTCACACTTAACAAATTCAAATTGCTCAATTATTTTTAGCTTCAAGTATTAATCTCTATATCTATTCTTTAAGAACCAAGAAAACATTATGCAGACATTTCCCTGTAAATCATTGTAAATGGATAATGTTAGTACAAGAAAACACATCATATTAGTGGCGGAGCGACAACGAAAATAGTGGGGACCTAATTAAACTACAGGAAAAATTTTCAGACACAAAATATAATAATATTAAAATTAATCACTTAATTCCACATTTTATTGAACATATCACTAAGCGTCACCTAAACTCACGTTTTAGCACAAGTGATGGTAGTTAACATTATTCTTTAATTATAATAAGGTCTCCATTTTTGTCACTTTGATATTTATTTCCCAAACTTTTTTTTTTCGTGTAATTGTTATCTTTAATTTTCAGTTAAATAGCATGTTTTGTTCTATCCAAATACTCTGTTACCATGGAATTTT
>CAIGRN010197878.1:0-10601 GCA_903798345.1 Fraxinus anomala | reverse complement strand
GTATTCTCCCTAACATTCTATTCATTGCGTGCGTGTGTGTCAGTTGTTTGAGCTTACCGGCCTAAGAATGAGGGGAAGGCGGCCTTGAAGCGTAGTAGCTCGGGAGCCAAACCTGCAGTCCATGAAACCGCGACTATCTGGATGTATTTAGGGCACGATTTTTGGTCCGTTTTGAAGTCCATAAAACTTTAAATTAGGGAAAAATGGGGGAGGAGTATAGAGATAAAGAGGAAGACACTTTTGGAGAGTTCCACACGTTGAAAGGCACAAGGTACAACTTGAAAATTCGAGAGAAAATCAAGAGCTAGGATTTAGAATCAAGATTGAGGGCAATAAGAGGAACTTGGTGCAAGATTACACAACTTCTCCACATATCAATTCAAAACCCGGTGATGGACTCCAATATTATTAATTGTTTTTCTTTATACATTATGAATAACTAAGTTTTTATTACTAGGGTAAACAATGTAGTATTTTGAGACCCTTAATTTCTTTTATTCAAGATTCAATTTCTTACATTATATATGTGTTGATTTTAATTATGTATAGAACACTTTGAATTATTTGATCACTAATTCAACGATTTTGTAAATCTTTTACGAATCAAGAAGTGAGTTTTAGGTCTATACCACATATTAAAATTCGATAATTTAATATAATATGTAGAGATACATATACTAATTATTGTGATCTTATATGAATTCTCCAAACAAATATTACATTTAACAAAATAGATTCGCATAAAGATTTGTGATTAAATTAGTTAAATAGGTTCAATGAGAATTCTAGAGCGGTAAATTGAATACAATATAAGAATTCGATCAAACACTACATTATGTTATGAATTTTGAATTAAGACTAAAAGATGATCAATAGATAAAATTGTTAATCCTTAATATCTATTCCATATTTGAATTTTCAATCGATCTTTGTGTGCATTTTGATATTTTCAATTAGTAGATATAGCCCATGTTTGATCCTCATTTTTTTAAAAATATATATGTCTATCTTATTTTTCAATCATACATTTTTCAATAAAATAATCACATGTAATTCAAATACTTTTTTTAACCATACATTCTTCATCAATTTACTATTTCAAAATGCATTTTACACCAAAAATAAGGCTCAAATAGGCTCATAGTTAGAAAAACAATTACCAAATCACATTTCTTTATTTTTCATCAAGTAGAACTTAGAAATAAAAAATTAAGCCTTAAAGTATAGTTCTCATGTGAACGTTAATCCGCATTCAAATGTCTACTATATTATTTGTTACGATATCATACACTTGTGATAAAAAAAAATGCAACATATAGCGTTTTTGAGTAGCATAGATTTACAATTATTAAGGATTCCTAGTATCGTTTCTTACAAGATTGTTGCATGCATCTGGGTACTTATTGACCAAAAGTCAAGGGACAAATTTATCTTTACGTAATGTAGTTTTCCAACCCTACTAAAGAATTCCATGTGATGAAGAAAAAAAGAAAGAACGAACTTTTCGCCGACTTCAGCTTTGTGGGCAATCAAACCTTGAAGGGCCAAGCATGACTAGATGTCACGTAGTGAGAATGCTTATCTCTTCATTCGGCATGTCAATGAGAGGAAGGTTGCCTTGAGGTGTGGAAAATCGGGAGCCAAACCTGCGATCTGTGAAAATTGGTATCATAGTAGGTCCGCTCGAGTATGCGTTGTTGATTATGGAGTCAATGGCATGCATTCTTGCGGAGAAAGATTGTGGGCCACCGATTGTGTCGCAAATTGGCAAAATACGATGAAGGAAGCTGTGGGGAAGAAGGATGAAAAGGCCAGCCTTGCGTGATTGTGCCTATATGCCTTTAAGGGGTTTTATGGAGTGGACATTGAAGGCACAATGATACAAGATTGTGTATTTGCTCCTACATGTGTTGAGGCGCTATTGATTTAGAGGCCATCCATTTGAGGGATTAATGCTTAGAGGTGCATGGGGTGAATGCTAGTGTCGAAAGCAGTAAGTACGAGTTACTGCGAGTTAATGTGCAATGGAGCAATGTGTGAATGCTCGTCCATTGTTATTCTTGCACTAAGATGGATGTGTGTTGATGTAAAGCTCACTTCTCACTACAAGGGCGTAAGCGGATTCGAATTGGGGAAAATGTCAAGCAATGAGAATGCTTATCTCCCCATTTGACACGGCAAGGTCGCTAATAGCTAAGTGTGTGGTCTATTTTGCCCAAAAAATGCACTAATGATACGATCATATGCAAGTATTTTACCTAACATTCTATTCATATTCTAGTTGTTCGAGCTTACCGGCCTAAGAATGAGAGAAATACTGCCTTGAAGTGTGGAATATTGGGAGCCAAACCTGCAATATGTGAAAGCTCGATGATTGACCAATCATGTGATGTGCCTAGTTTGGTCATAAGCAAGTTGACTAATTTAACCAGTGCAATTTTACTTGGTTTATTGAAATATTTTCATTTGCCCTTTTAAAAAAGTAAATTACTTCTTTATAAATATGTTAAAAGAAATTTTTTAATGGTTTCAAAAAAGTAAAAAAATAATTTTTTTTAACAATATGGTCGACATATAAGACAACTAAAGATCATCTCCAAGAAATTCTTTAAATAAAAGATCATTTTTATTTTAAAGAATCAACCTTTAAAATTATGCTCCAAAAGACTTTTCAAATTAAAATTTTAAAATAGAGAATGAATTTGACTCTGTAACCCACACTTTATAATTAAATGCATTCAAAATATTTCAATTTTCAATAGAGAAAAATAATAAAATAATATGGAGGGAAGCTAGTCAAAAATAAAAGAGAGAAAAATATAAATATTTTTTGGGACAAGTAAAATTAAGTGTTAAAGATAAAGAGCATGTTGGAGCACTTAAAATTTTTCACTGTTTAGATTTATAAATGTTCTCTAAATTTCTTAATATACTCTTTTAAAAATGAAAAGGGTAGTTATATCACCACCACAATTTTTATTTGATACACATTTTAATTGTAGTTAAGTTCCTCAATCTTTGCTCATTGTAATAATTATTTTCTTAACTTTTTTCGTTGAATTCTTATTTTCGACCTTCTATTAACCAGTATGTCTCGTCCTTGATAATAATTTATATCAAAATATTTTTCTTCATACTTTGAAAGAAGAGAAAAATATTTTTTCGTACTTTTTATTTTTATTTTTTAAGAATATGATGAAAAAATAAGTTATTTTACGTCATTTCGTCGGATTTTTGAATATAAAATTATTATCAAATATAAAATGTATTAACTAATGAAAAGTTCGAGAATAAGAATGACATAAAAAATCGAGAAAGACATAAGTATTATAATGGACAGAGATTAAGAATTTTAAGTGAAATTAAAATGTGATACAGTAAATAAAAATTAGAGGGTGAATATAATTATCCAGTGTATTGGAGATACGTGGGTGTATTTGTTCCGTAAGCATATTTGTAACAATAAAGCTGAAAGATAAGTTAACCAGTGGTGGTGTTTTTGTGGATTCAAAGCACTGCCCAATTGCACAAATTGCAGTCCAAATTCCAAACAACACAACAACTAGCTGCATTGCATTGCAGGCAAGTGGGTCCCATATCAAGGGTGCTCATTGGGGAAAATGCTTATAAATAAAGCGCATTCTGCCCCGAGAAACCTTGCAACACCAAGGGCCGGCGAATTTAACGGCACAAACACACATACAGTGTTCTCCTAGAGAAAGAGAGAGGTGAAAGTTTTCCTTTCAGGTAATTCTTCTTCTTCATCACAATATATACAGACATATATATATAAACACACGTATGTGTAAGTAATGGTTGCTGTGTTATGATTTGGATTCTGAAATAGGATTGGTTCGATCAGTATGAAAAATGTGAGTAGATCTTGATGTGGGTTGAAGTGTTTGTGTTTGTTAATGGCTTTACTTTTCAAAATTTATGCGAAATGTGCATTATTTTTAGCTCAGAATGTGAAAAATGCACTAGGAGACGAGATGATTTTAGACGAGATGATTAACACGGGCAAAGTTTATATATTTCTTTGAGAGTTTTGGCTTTGCATTTTTTTCTTTTCATAATTAATGTGATTTAGGAAATGGGTAGTTGGTCATTGCTTCCAATCTTAATCAGTTTAATTTGTATGAAAGAGGAAACCATCTTTTTAAATTAAGCAACCGTGTTTTTTTAGCAACTTTCATTGCTGAGAAACAACTCTTTTTTGAGTGAGATGGACATGAAGCTTCCTCTTGATTCAAGGCCGGATTTAAATTCTACTAAGCCTATATTTAATAGCCATTTTGTTTTCACAACCTTGAATGCTATTGCCATTGTTTTTAAGGCATAATGTATCTTTTCTTTAATCAAGTCTAGTCCAACACCCTATATAAAAATTAGGTGGGGGAGGAAATTTAAGTTTGTCCAGTCGTTCCAAGAAAAAGGGTACTTTCTTAAAACAATAAATATGAACACAAGCTTAGAGAATTTTCAGATGTAGTCCTAGTTCATGAATTAATATTCATTTTTCCGAAACTGCAAAGTGAAAAATGACCTGTCCCCAACCCATGTTCAAGATTAAAGTTTCCTAGTTGCTCATGATCTTTTATTAATCAAGTCAAACATACTATGATTTTGTCTCAGAGAAATATCTTGAATAACTAATCACCTATAATCTTTTCTTTAAGAAAATATCTTGGTCTTTTCTTGTTGTCCATTCTAAAAGGTCGGCGGCTAATTTCATATAAAAATCATGCACTGCAAGTGGCTAGACTGATTCTTGTTAGGGGAATACTTTTTTGTCGTTTACACTTTATCATGTACTTGGTGCTACTGCAATAAACATGTGCAGATCCGGAAGTTGTTGATTTTTCAAAGTCGTAATCTAAATAGTAAATATTGTTAATTTTTACTGTTTTTCAGAGTTATTAATTTAATGAAGAACCTTTTCCTTAAATAAATTGAAACTACAATCTTCTTTGGTTTCTACTTTTACTCGGAACAGTATATTATATAGTACTTATTCAAAGGATGATTGGTTGCAGTCAAATAGCTGTCTAGACTGTTTCGATATTTGACTCTTTATTCATAAATTTAGGTGTTTGATTGATTTGGGTATGTTCATAGTCGTGTAAAGGTTTGACAAGTAATATGGAATTAACAGTAAAATATTAGTTAGCCGCTCACAAGATAGTTTACTTTTCAAAGGTATGAATTTTTTTGTAATACTTGTCATATGTTCTCAAGTCCTTTAGCTCTAAGATATCGCATTATTTGATTGCCTGCAGAGGTTGATGTTTCTCTATGGTTACTGATTTTTGATAAATATAGTTCTGTATCTGTACGGTAATATAAGAAAGAAAATCTTGTTCATTGTATTTTTGAACATGTGCTTATTTTCTGGTCTTGCCTTTTGCAACTAACATTATTCTCACTGTTCTCTTTCATATTACAGGTCACTGAACAATGGGTGCTGGAGGCAGAATGTCCATTCCCTCTGAGGGCAAGAAGTCGAAATCTGATGTTGCCCAACGAGTTCCTCATTCAAAACCACCTTTCACACTTGGCGACATCAAGAAAGCCATCCCGCCCCATTGTTTCCAGCGATCCGTTCTCCGTTCTTTCTCCTACGTTGTTTATGACCTAACGATCGTCTCTATCTTCTACTATGTTGCTTCCACTTATATCCAGTTCCTCCCTTACCCTCTCTCCTATTTTGGCTGGTTACTTTACTGGATATGCCAAGGTTGTGTACTAACCGGTGTTTGGGTTATTGCCCATGAATGTGGTCACCATGCTTTTAGTGACTACCAGTGGCTAGACGACACCGTTGGCCTAATCCTACATTCTTCTCTCCTCGTACCGTACTTCTCGTGGAAATACAGTCATCGCCGCCACCACTCGAACACGGGTTCCCTTGAACGGGATGAAGTTTTCGTACCCAAAGTCAAGTCAGGAATCCGATGGTTTTCCAAGTATCTTAACAATCTACCAGGTAGAGTTCTCATACTCGTCTTCCAACTTACTCTAGGCTGGCCTTTATATTTAATGTTCAATGTCTCGGGGAGAGAATACGACCGGTTTGCATGCCACTACAATCCCCATAGTCCCATTTACTCGGATCGAGAACGTGCTCAAATCCTCATTTCTGATGCTGGTGTTCTTGCTGTAACTTATGGGCTTTACCGTCTTGCGGCAGTCAAAGGACTTGCTTGGGTATTCTGTGTGTATGGTGGTCCATTGCTTGTGGTGAATGGATTCCTTGTGTTGATAACATATTTACAGCATACACATCCGGCCCTGCCTCACTATGACTCTTCCGAGTGGGATTGGTTAAGGGGAGCGTTAGCCACAGTAGACAGAGACTGGGGAATTCTGAACAAGGTATTCCATAACATAACTGATACTCATGTATCACACCATTTATTTTCAACTATGCCACATTATCATGCAATGGAGGCAACAAAGGCAATTAAGCCGATGTTAGGGAATTACTATCAACTCGACGGGACACCAATTTTTAAGGCCATGTGGAGAGAAGCGAAGGAATGTATTTATGTTGAGCGAGATGAAGGTGATCAGAACAAAGGTGTCTTCTGGTACAATAACAAGCTTTAGCTTTTGATGAAGATATAGCGGCGTAATGCAGGAAGCAAATTTCTGGTTCGTTCTTAGTCTAGATTTTGCTTTCCTTTCTTGGTTATTTTAGGTTGGTTTGATTGCTTTGTACTGCATCACTAATTTTTTATTTTTATTTTTATTTTTAATGGGATTGAAACTCGTTGTTGAAGGATCAAATGAGCTGAATTAATTTCAGTATTCGTATTACATTCCTTTCATGGAGCAGCCTCAGTTTGAAAGTTGAAATCCACAACAATTATGAATAAAATAACTTAATATTAAGGAATTATTTTATCACTTAAAAAGTATATCTGAGAGTTATACCAAGATTAGTTGAGTTAAATGATACAGTAAGTAAAATTTGGCAGCAGGACCTACTTTACTGCCAAGAGTTGGGCAAAAAAGCAACTTTATATAAGTGAAAAGAAGCAAAGCCAAACATGCTCTTCAATCTTAATCTTGACTTCGAAAAATCTTCTTGTTTTGGGGCCTGAGTACTTTGTGGGCTTCTTACAAGAGCCCAAAATATCTCTGAGGTCTAAATTGGCCCACGAGCTCATTTTCGTGTATCGCGGGAGCAATTCACATTACCTTAAAAGAGTGTTCTATTTCCATATTTACATTTAAATCATTTTTTTACTTTTAAATTTAAATTTTTTTATAATAAATTTTGTAACAAAGTATGTTAAATTTTGTAAAATTATTTTATCATATTTCACTACTCGGTATTCACAACCGCCGCCGACTACTACAACTACCATCGCTGTAATCACTTGTAATATAGTGCGTTATCCACATTTTGTCATCTATTTTCATCGTTGGTCACTGAGACCACCATCACTTGTAACCATCACCACGGGTTGCACTAAGATCACATTCTGCCCCACCATTTGTAACATTCATTGTTATATTACAATCATTGCTATTATCACTTGTAACATTTATTGTTACACTACCACATTCGGACCACACCACCTTCGCCATTACTATCATTATCACCACAAACAATGTTACACCCACCACAATTGACAGCATCACCGCCAACAAACTCCACAAACACATGCCATCATGAACAATTGAATCTAGCACCATCATTGCTATCGCTACCTACACGCAACAAGAGAAACATACGCACCACCACAATACCCAAATCCGCCATTGTTGTCACAACTGGCACCTCTCCCAACCACCACAAAACAAAAAGACAACCACGCTAGTACCATCAAAGTTGGAACTTTAACAAAATCACATATCGAAACTGTACTCTCATCTCTATGCCTGCTAATGTCATCAAAGGTGGCACTCAACAAGTACGTGCTATTTCAAGTTTGAAATCAAATGAAGGAGACAACGTAGGGATGGTGGGGGAAGTTAGTCGAATGGAGGATTGAGGCAAAAGAAACTGGTGCACATGTATGGAAAGACTGTGATAATGGAGACGAGAACATATTGTTGAAAATGAGTTTAATCTTTTTTTAAAGAAACTCTATAAAACTAGGGCTAAATAAACTTATATGAGATAATTACATAAAAAAAATTTGACGGATAAAAAAGTTAGATACATTTTTTGATAATATAAATACACCAAAAGAAAAAAGACAGAATGATGTACGTTAGACTTGCACATCCACTTTTCACATGCCACTGTGCCAATGACTCGTGGGGCTTATGTGAGCTGGCCTAGTCGGCACACGACGGCCCCGTGTATGTGGCAATTGAGGCTGATGTAATATAAGATCCGTTGGGCTTAATGTGCTTTAGACCGCCTCAAGAATCTTGACACGGGAACAGATCTTTATGATGATACGATCTCACGGTTTATAATTTTATAGTGATAGACATAATATCACATTTCAATCATGCTGTAGTACATGGCCCATGTGGTCCTGTACAACCATTATATTCCATCATATTTGTAGTGTGCTACAGTGTCGATATCTCGACATAATCATTGACATAATATCATATGACATTCTATCATTAAACCGTTTTAAACACAATTAGCTTTCCTATCAAATCATGTGCTACCACCTTGAATTAGTCACTACATCTGTTGAGTTTCTTCCGACAAAATGGCAAAATCCTATATAAAATATCCGTGTGTAATAAAACGGATTTCATTTGCCTGCCATCAAGCGCTTCACGCTTTTAGTATCAAAACAAATTCTTAATTCTTTATCACGTTTAAATAATTTTATAAAAATGTAATAAACAGTTCATTATAAAGCAATTTACCCCAGAAACCATGTCGACATTGTTTAGGTAAAATGTAAATACTCGAAATAATTAAGATCAAAAAAGAAAATGATCTAGAATGGGCTTTCATCGTAAAAGATCAATTTCACTTCTATATTTGGTACGTTGAATAGAATATGAATGAATATAACAACTAACACATTTTGTAATATTCTGATAATTTTCAATCACATTCGGTAAATTGAACATAAAACATCGAGCCATTATGACGAAGGAAAAAAAAAACTACGACCGTGTCTAATATATTGTTCACTATACGTAAATAATATTTTACAATTTCTTAATACTATGTATATATTTTAAATAATTCCTCTCCTAGAGGGTAAACAATTAACTCCTACAGTGAAGAGATCAATTTTTCTTTCATATTTAGACAACAGGATGCACTCAACTTTTTATGTAAGATGGATTAAATACTACTCGACAAGCAATTGATGACTACTTGTGCAGTTTAAGGATCATTTATAGAACAAATACTTGTAAAAAAGAATAAGAATAAAAATGTAACCGAGGCACTCTTTTACCCAATTTTGGATGAAATTTTTTACAATACTCCAATTGCACATAAATTAAGTTCTTTTGAATCATTTTTTTGTAAGCAGGCAAGTTGGCCTCTATGTTCTTTCTAAGAAGGAACTATACTATCACCCTTATCATTACTCTCTAATCAAGTTAAAACTTAAAAGACCATTTTGACATGTTCGATAATCTCGACTTAGAGTAAACTAAAATCTAGTCCATTGTAGTGTCCCACCGCGTCGAATTCAGCCCACCGAGCAAGTCTTTTACATTTTAATAAAGACGATATCTTCATATATGTTATATATGAATATGAAAAAGGGAATTGGGGAACATTGAGTTCTATACTTTATTGACTCCCTCTCTCTCTAATATGTCAAAGTAGGGTTCATCTAATCCTTTTCTCTGCTGTCATATGTTTTGTTTTTCTCTTTTTGCCTTTTCTTTACCTATACCTATATATGTATAAATCCATTTTCTCTCTTTTAATTGCAAACAGATACACTCCTGTCTTTAATTCTCCCTTGCGGTCTGTATTTCTTAAACTTGATGCTAAACATGGAGGGGATGCTGCAGAAAACTCCATCAGCAGCACTAGAAATGCACAAGAATTCACAAAAAATATTGAAGATCAAGCCGAAAATTCGTATAATTCACATATCTGCACCAGAGATTTTTAAAACAGATGCTGCAAACTTCAGAGAATTAGTCCAAAAACTCACTGGAAAACCCTCAGAGAATCTAAGATCATCATGCACCAAGAAAAAAAGGACAAGAAATGTAGCTGATGATCCAAGAATTTTGGCCAAGAGAATGGACCTGGCTATGAAAAATGGATTTGAGAGTTCAGGGTTTAAAGAGAGAATTAAGGGTGAAGAAGATATATGGAGAAATGCGAATACTGGCGCAGGTTTCTTGGGTAGTTTTACAGAATTTGATGGCTTCATGCAAGAGATTAATCAGTTTCCATTGATGCTTCCTTTTGAAGGTTCTTCTCAGATTGATCAACTTGAAAACGGATTTCTATGAAGAGTATTTGATTGATATTAATTCTAATTCAATGTTTCTGAGTTCGTAAGGTTAGATTAATTCTCACCTTCTTGTGTTAAAAATTCAAGTTTTGCTGTAAATATATATTTTGTTTCTTAATTTTCTTAATTCAAGTAGACTAATTGATATATATTCCGTTTCTTAATTTTTGTTCTATCTGAATT
>CAIGRN010197865.1:0-27778 GCA_903798345.1 Fraxinus anomala | reverse complement strand
AAAAATAGAAGAAATAAAATATCACACCATTAAATCAATTCAAATATGTCACCATATAGTATACAGTATTTAGCATAATATATAGCATACAATATGTAGTTGAGCATAAATACCAAATTACATGAGCAACAAACAAAACACTAGAAACTAACAATAAGAAAGTACTAGCTAGATTCTATTAATGCTAAAAACAACAAATTCATTCATCTGAAAATAGCTTAATAATCAGCATTATCGACTTTCTTTCAATCTCATTGTTTCCTTTGCATCTAATCAAGTTATTGGATCGGGATGAATAAATTGTAAGATTAATGATTCTAAAAAAGGTGGATCTAGAGTCGGGTACCATGGTTATTCTGGATTCTAATTTTTTTGGTCTCTAGTTCTGATTCGAGAGGTTTGAATTTCGATTAAAATTCACATCCTAACTAGAATGTTGAGTACCCTTACAAGCATTAGAGTAGCTCCAAAAATAGTTGTCGTCATCTGACGATGGAGTATCCCTTTCTAAAGGGGCCATCAAGCGCTCCTACCATTCTTTTTGTCATTAATACATCTCACATAATTTGTTTTTCCAAATTTCCATGTGTAGCTAGAGATAAAGTTGAGGGGCTTTTGGTTTTCAATTTTCATTTATGTAAAAAAATCCAAAACTTGTTTTGTTTGATATTTTTTATTTTTGAAAATAAGATTAAATTTACAACATAAATCTCAATTAATCTTAGTCCATAAGTTATTGAACGGTTTGCTGTAATTTTATTATTTACAATATATTTGGGACCCTCTAAATTAAACTTAGGATCCATTACTGAAGCTAACGAAAATAACATAAACAATTTCTCGTTAAATTTTCTAAAATTAGTCTTCATGATGACTACGATTTCATAAAAATGAGAAGTAATTTATCTTACTGAAATTATAAACAATATAATAAAAGAGAGAGAGAAAGAGTGGACTCGACGAATAATATACGCCTGAATATGTATTAGAAGAGTTGTAAAAAAATTCCAAACAAGTTCTCACATGAAATAAAATTTCCCAATTATGGTCTTCCATATCATATTCTAGACCATGTGAGTGTCGGTTGTTGTAATAATCAATAATTAAATTTTCGTACTTCACAAGAATGTAGCATAAGTAACTTGAGTTTCATCTATGACCTACAACTGTGATAAATATTTTTGCTCTTAGTCCATTTTCTATATATAAATCATTGACTACTTGTTTCTTACTAGGGGAGATCGTAATAAAGTTAAGATCGTATCTAGTTTTTTCTAAATGTCTTTATATGAATTTCAGCCCATCTTTGAAAATGAAATTAAAAACATGATAAACACAATAATATGAAATAATATACCACCTAAATCCAGGTTAAGTGATCTATCTGATTTTTCAATGACTACTGTAATGATCGACACACTGTTAAATATAAAATTATAGGTTTTAGGTTCTCAACTAAATTCTCTAACTTAAGGTTGCACAATTAAAGAGTTAATATGGGGATTATTATCATTGTAGATTGAGAAGGTAGAATTTATTGAAAAAAATGAAGTAAAGTGGGCTTTATATTATAAAAATTTGACCATTTATAATAAAATAGAGACTTTGACTACTGGGGCGACTCACTCACATGGGCCACCAAATGGTGAAAAAAGTTGGAAAAAAAAAAAAAATAAAAAAAAAAAAAAAAAGAGGTGGTCCACGAGCCAATGACAAATCGGCTCATGAAAAATAAATAGGGTTCAGCTCGATCAATATATAATTCATTTCAAATTGAGCTCGAATCATCCAGTGATCGAATCAAAACTTAATTGAGTCTACGAGCAATTCGACTCGCTTTTCATCCCTAGTGGTGGCTACGATGTTAGGTAAGGTTGGTCGGGAAAAGAATGATTTTTTTTTCCACTGGACATGTATTTTTCTTTTTCCTAATCTCTTATTCTTATTTACTTCAAAGTACGTGTACAATAATAACTTTTATGAGAAAATGACTTTTTAATGGTCGAAGTAGAACTCACTATGTCCATCAATTGAGGATCCAAAGTCACAATGCTTTATAGTTGAAGACTGAGTTATCGTTTATTAATCATGTCGATTAACCGAATACAGCCCAGGGAGCATTGCTTACCATCACAACCAACATATACTATACCTAGCCAATATTTCCTGTCTGTCCCGCTTCAGCATTCAAGCTTTCCCACTCCCCAATTTCATCTAAAATCATCCAAATTATTATTCAACACCAGCGACAGATCTACTGTTAATCGATTTTTTCCGTAGTTTGTTACCATTATTGACGGTTTGCCCCAAAATTTTCCTCTTAGATTGCATCTTCATGGTAGTCACTGTTTCAGTAATTCATTTCTGATTTTTTGAGTTATAATATGTAATAGAGTTTTTAGTTAACAGACCCATTTCTCAATTTTGTGCTATTGTTAACAGTGTTTTATTTTTCCTACTTTTTGGTTTCTTTTCTACTTCCTTACATCTGTTCATCCAATAGTTTATGAAAAAAAAAATGATTTACTGGCTTTTTTCTCTGTTTCTGAAGTAATTTTTTTTTGGGGTTAGGGTTTTGCAAGTTTCTGGCCAATTTGAGGGGGAGTTGTTCGTTCTGTATTTAGCTGTAAAAGTTACTGCAATCAAGTGAAAAGGCTGCCAAGTACTAGATTCTAGCACTTGAGGTTTGCATCGAATTTTTGTTGAATGCCCCATCGTTTATGCCTTTTTGTTTCCCTATTACATAATTTTGACATTTGATTATGGGTCTTGTAGCTAATGGGGCCGATATTCTACATACTGATTGCTTTGCCTTGTACAATTGGGGCAATTGCGTTGGCGCTTCTCCACATTTACAGGCACCTCATGAATTATACTGAACCCACATATCAGAGATACATTGTCCGAATTATCTTTATGGTTCCTGTAAGTGTTCAGCTGCCCCCAGGATTGATTCTCATTACATCACATCAATTTCACTCCTTTGTGCATTTAACTTTATGGTTAGCCTTTACACTAATTAAACTATTATTTGAATTCTTCAATATTCTTTATTACTTGAGGGAGAAAGAGGAAGGGGTGGGTTCAAAATTGATGCACACAGAATTGTACAATAATGTTCTATTGGATTCAAAATTGATGCACGCAGAATTGTACAATAATGTTCTATTAAAAAAAATCGATTGCATTTCTGTAACAAGAAAATTACTAGGAGTAATAGATGATTGCATTAGTGTAACAATGATTGGTAGGCTAATTCTTACTTGGTTTACTCATAGCTGCATGTGAGTCAAAGTATTTATGGAAGTAAAATTTTAATTTCTTGCTGATTCCTCCTTTGACCTTTCCTAGTGTGAATGGAAGTTCCAAGGTGAATGACGAGAGTAAGCTGGCATTGCATGCACATCATAAGTGGATTTATGAATGGAATAGCTGTTGATAAGTGTGATTTTCATTTGTAATGACATTTATAAATTTGGGCTATTTTTGTGATATCCATCCCTAGCGGCCTTTTTCTTTTATTTTTCTGACTATTAACTAGTCCTCTGAAATTGGAAGGTTTTGAAAAGATACCTATAGGACTGACAGGATTCTGTCATCTTTTGAGTATTCGCGGAATGTTTCAACATCAGCTATATACTCAAATCTCTCAATGACACACCATGTTATAATGTCAGGAAACACAGAGTTATCAAGATGAGATAACAATGTGAAAATCTTGGCTGAGATAACTTGTACACTGGCAAAACTTTGCCAAAAAATGTCACAAATACCAGGATGATTTTTTGTTCAAAGTATGACAAGACCTTTTATGCAAAATACAACGGATTATCAGCTTTTTGCAGAAGGGGGAGGCTTCAGATGTCTGATCATACAGGGTGGCAGTCAAATAAATATTTCAAAATTTTCCGACATATTTTAGGGACCTATATGTCAGTATGTTTTTTATTTCACATGATTTTCAACAGAAAAAAGGTTTTTTAGCGAAAACGAAAGAATCTTTTTTACCTTACTAGTTGAGATCCTCCATTCATGTAGATCTTGATTTTTGAACTTCTGTTTTGATGGATATTATGGATGTTTTCGATGATGATGAAATATTTAATAAAGGCTTTTTAGAGTGAAATTCCATTTGGTACATCCAGTTATGGAAAGGTTGGAAAAAATTGAGGTAGAACTTTGGGGGTGATGCGTAGTGTAGGTAGTCTCTCTTTATGTGCAGGTTTGAGCTTAGGGGTTTTGGTAAGTTAGGTGTTATAGATTTTAAGAGAGCCATACCTCAAAAAATATTGAAGTTATAGAGTTCAAGTCTGTATAAACATCACATCGAAAGCTTATACTTTTGATGTGGGATCCAAATCCATACTTTGCAACAGGAACCATGACAAACCATCACGCTCCTCGATCCTTGTACCCACGTTGGACTGGCTTGCACTAGCTCATGACTAGTCTCGAGGCATAGTACGCAATCGAGATATGTGGTGCCTGCTCTGATACAATTGTTTTAGATCTTGAAAGAGTCGTACATCTGTTGAAGTTGGAGAACCCACATATATAAACTTCACACTAAAAGCTCATACTTTTGACGTGGGATCCAAGTCCCATACCTTGCATTGATTTGTCACTTCTCCGTTTTATTAATGTATAGTCTGTGTTACTATAGAATTTGTTTACACCATTTCTTTTGTAGTATTTTACTGGTAATAACAGGATGTCCTTCACGCAATGAGCCTTTTCTTTTCTATTCTTCCTGCCCTCTCCCATACTGGTGTAATAAGCTGCTTTTGCTTCCTCTCTATATTTTACATCACTCTTTTAAGTGAAGTACTAGGGATGTCTTTACCTCTTTTAAATTGATTTTTTCTACCCTCCCATGATTTATCCTTCGCTTCCTTTACAAGCATATTACCAGATAGGTAACTGTCCATTCCCATGTTATTTGATTCTGGTTGTCTTGTTTGCTAAAATATTTAAGTAAACCATTTTTATAATAAAATTTTCTTAATATTTCAGGAAATTACACATGAAACTTATGCATTTACTAATTTCAAAGTGTCATGTTCCTTAAACCAATTATGTTTTTAATTTACAAGATGGTCATTTTGATCAAGAGTATATTGACGTCACATATTGTTGAACAGAGAGTGATGATAATACATGTTAAAAGTACTGCAAAACGTTCAAACCTCTTTCAATTTAATCTGTTTATAAATGTGTTTTGACCTTTATGATATTGGTTTCTCAACAGGTTTATGCATTAATGTCATTCTTGGCCCTCGTCATAAATAAGGGTGCAATCTACTTCAATTCTGTCAGAGAAGTGTAAGTATTGCTCAAAATACCAAGTTTTCTTTGAACATGCCGGAAAAGTATAATTAATGAAGTATTAGTGCTGTCTCTTTTCCTATACGTGTGACTATATATCATCATTGATAATGTCATTTTTCCTATTTTTTTAACTGTTCTTGCATGCCCCAGGACTCCTCTTGGATGACCTTATCCTCCTCTCTTACTGCCCTTTTCTTTTTTAAATCCCTGCCCCGTTCGGGGCAGGGCCCCGCCGATATCGAGTTTGTCGGGTTTTTTTGTCATCCCTAGATTCCATCAGTCCTATACAGTACTATAGATTGCCAAGTAGGGTTACCACACACATTGATGTCCAGGTCATATCTTTGACTAAGAATAAACTTTTCAGAATTGTTTTTATTTATGTATTAATATGACCTGCTTGTGAGTAAGTTGATGCCACATGCTTTCTTTTTCTTGAAAAAATTTTAAATGTGCTAAAGTGTTTGTTATAATGGTACATAGTATATGAGCTATGTTTCGTTTACTGCGAAATATGATTTCCTCTTTAAGAGTTTAAATAAAGATTAAAGAACAGTTGTGACAGTCATCAATGGTTTGCCTCCATTTGTTCCTAAACATTTACTGGAGTATGGTATGGGATAATTCATACATTGTGATCATTTTACATCCAAAATTAATATTTTGCGGAAGTACTCTGGCGAAGTATAATAATATACAGTATAGAACTAGCTTCCAATAGTTTATCATTTTAGATAGCATGTGCTAGATCATATTTTTATTTTTTTCTCTTCAAGTCTGCTATGGTTGATTGCTTGTATTCACTTCACCCTTAATTGCTCGCTGTTTTTGTGCTTTTACCTAATGAATCGATGGTTATAATTTATTTCCTTGCTTTTGGCAGATATGAAGCTTGGGTCATTTATAACTTTCTGTCATTGTGCTTAGCCTGGGTGGGTGGACCGGGTGCTGTGGTGTTAAGTCTGAGCGGCAAAGTTCTAAAGCCAAATTGTTGCTCGATGACATGCTGCTTAGCTCCAGTTCCATTGGATGGGTGAGTCGCCTACACTTGAAATCACTTGGTCGATGCAATTCAGTGCAACAACTTTTCCGTCTCCATTAGGTTTAGTTGAAAAATCAAATAAACTAGGTATTATGAATGTGATATATTCTTGCAGTACATCTTTTTGATTGGGGAATGAGTGCTCAGAGCAGATATATATTGTAGAAATTGGATTCGTTAAAGCTCTGGAAATTTCGGAATATGTGGACATAATAACTAATTCATATATTTAAATTTTTTGCCTTCTCTTTTATTTTATGGGTTAAAATTGTGTTTAAGGTGTTCAGCTAGGCACTCAAATAATTCACCATGGTTATGTAATGAAGTTGTTTTATTAGTCATGTCTCCTACACATGTGTACAATACAAAAGCATGGAACATGCATCCTGTTCTCTTGTCCAACACTCAAGTGTCCAACATGGGTAACTACATGAACTGAGAAGAGTCCATGAAAGAGTAAGATGAATAGTGTTTCTACAGCTTAATTTGGGGATATTGTTACTCAGATGATCCTTGATCTTTATTAAAACTCATAGAGCTTCAATATATCCCAAAGATTAGCACAGTCTAGAACAGTTTAACAGCACACCTCGTTTATTTGCTGGAAACATAATCAGTTATATCCTAAAGCCTAAAGCCCTTTAAATGTCGGTCACATTGTGTCTGTACCGCTTGTTTGTGGCTATAGTTCTTTTATCTAAGGGTGGTTCAGCAAGTTTTATGGCATGGTGTCCCGCGACTTGATATCCAGCATCTGAAATTCTCTAGCAGGTCAACAACTCTATTAATTGATTGTTTTATGCTTTGTAATGGGTTGGGATCTGATGTTTGAAACTGTTTTGGAGGTTTGGTATTATATTTTTATGTTCAGTGTATGACCATTGCATATCTAAAGAGTGCATTTCCTTTGTTAGTTTTGGTGAACAACATTTCTCATTCAGTTGTTGAAGTTATGCAGTCGCTTTATACGAAGGTGCAAGCAAGGATGCTTGCAATTTGTGATCCTCAAGCCTATGCTAGTAGCGGTAACATTTATACTTTATGCAAAAGGGAAATATGAAGATGGAAATTTCAGTCCAATGCAATCCTACCTCTATCTCACCATTATTTATACAATCTCATACTCAGTGGCACTTTATGCCTTGGCCTTGTTTTATGTGGCCTGTAGAGATTTGCTTCAGCCATTCAATCCAGTTCCAAAGTTCATAATTATCAAATCAGTTGTATTTCTTACTTATTGGCAGGTAGGATACTGGTCAATATTGATATATAGGAATAAGATTAAATTTGAAGCATGCTTATTTTATTGCCTATTTTGTGTTGCTAGTGAGTTTCTTATTATTTGCTGGCATTATCTTACTGGTACAAAAGATCGTGTGTTTTCTTTTTTGAGGCTTCCAAGATTTCATTTGTCATTTCTTGGGGTTTAAAACTGAGCTGGATGCTGCCTGCATTGTCAATTGGTTGAGCTCTACAATGAAATGTTTTTTCACCATTAACCTTTTGTTATCGAATAATGTGTCAGCTTTCTAGTTTTATTTTGTATTATATGACCTTGTTACTTTTTGAGATACTTCAAGGTTGCATCATCTTTATCCCAGTCAACCTGTAGAAACATGGCAAACTTTTGGTCACCAAAAACAAACTACGTTGCTGTTGTTGAGGATTATTCAGACTTCATGTTGATAGATTGTGATCCACCCATATGGGTGTTATATATAAATTTGAAATCTTCTTGCAATCTGCCATCTCTTTTGCTACTTTTTACACTTATATGCGTCACTATGTTTCTCCAGACCCTTTTGGTTTTGGTAAAACAAATTTCCATGGCCCCACATGGTAATGTAATTTTCACGCACTGTCACCATGCTTTTTTCTGGCCAATAGCTCTAGCTACATGATGACGAGTCCCCATTGTTGTCATCTTTTGTAGAGCCATAGGAATTACATGGTTGGCAACTTCTCCCTTTATCGAATAATGTGGTTAAACTGTTGCTAATATTGTAGCTTGTCATCACGTTGTGGGTCTTGACTGAGATTTTACATTTTGCTCGGTAGTTTTCCGCTGTTCATCCTCTGAGACTTAGCTGCCTCCAGCTTGATAACTAATTTTACTTTCTGAGAATTGTTACTTGTTTCCAGAACTCCTCATGAACTCCCTTATTTACAGGGGGTTTTGGTTTTTCTTGCGGCAAAGTCTGAGCTAATAAAAGATACAGTGGAAGCTGCAAACTTTCAAAGTTTTATAATTTGTGTCGAGATGCTCATTGCAGCGGTTGGTCATCTTTATGCATTCCCATACAAGGATTACGCTGGTGCAAATATTGGTGCTTCTCATGGCTTTACAGCAAGCCTCGCACATGCTCTGAAATTAAATGACTTTTACCATGATACTGTCCACCAGGTGGAAATTTCTATTCAAGCATATATTTTTATTCTCAACTGCCAACCTGAGTTAGAAGCCAAAAACCTGTTTAACATGATGATGATGATGATGATGATGATGATGATATTCTCTTTTATGTTGCAGTTTGCACCAACATATCACGATTATGTTCTCTATAACCATAATGACGGTGACGAGGGAACAAGGAAATACAGGGCACGAACCTTTGTTCCAACTGGCCCAGAAATGGATGCAGTTAGACGGAATAAACATTTGTTTGGTAACAAATCAGAAGATGTACAGTTGCCCAGTTTATCATCTCCAGCCAATTATGCTCCTCAGAATCCAGGCATGGGGCAAAATCTCGTGAAATCAGAGGCCATTAACACGTCATTACTCATGGACGCATCGAGTACTCTCTCTGTGCCTTATGACCTTTCCCTCATTGACTTAGACATGTCTAATAACTCGGCAAAAGCGCCTGCAGCCAATGAAGGTGGGAGAAGGTGACAAACGGGTGCTAGAGAATTAGAAATCTTGTCTTACCTTTAAATGTATTTTTGACTTGGTATAGGAAGGCGACTTTGCTTTCTTTTTTCTGTTACAATAGTTGTAGGACCCTACAATTTTGCATATAGACAAACATTTTTCTCCATTCCTTTGTAGTCATTTTACTTATACGTTGGTTAGTTCTTGTAGATATAAAGTAAAAACCGTGTTTTTACTCGAGTTTATAATACTGTGTATGAAATTCTGGGTTTTAATTCTTTATGGAGTATTGTAATCGAAGATGTTCATACTACTTATAAATTGTTAAGTTACGTATCACAAAATGTGTGAATTAAAAGTAGAATTGACGACTAGTGATTAAAGAAGAAGAACCTACAAAAGATGCTAGTGAGTCACTATTGTAAGGTAAAAATGGTAAAACTAAAGGGCAGGGCAGGGCAGGGTTACTTTTCCAGCAATTGTTCTTAACACTAGCACGAGTTTTGTATGCCAACTTTGTTCGTTGCTTGGCCAAATACTTTTCCTTCCCTCCAAAATATTCTTTGCTTTAGCTTCTTCAAGCTATGCCAGTCATGTTAAACAGTCCCCTTCAACATTCTATAGTTATATAAGCCTGCCTGTCTTCCAAATTTAGGGCTACATCATATTTTTATTCCCATCGAAATCTTTATCCGGAAAATGGTGGAGGGTGGTGGCCGTTCGTTCGAATATACTCCGACATGGATAGTTGCTCTTGTCTGTTTGATCATTGTTTTCATTTCACTTTGCGCTGAGCGAGGTCTTCATCATCTTGGCACGGTAAAATATATAAATGCGTATCATCCCTAATTGTTTTAAGTTTTTAGATGAAATGATTTAACTTGATTTTTGTTATCCCGTTATTTTCAGTGTTTCTTGCGTAAGGGACAAAATGCACTAAATGAGGCTTTACAAAAGCTAAAAGAAGGTTTGTTGGCTCTCTCTCTCTTTTCTTAATGTTTGAATTTTTGGAAGGAACAGGTTAACTAAAAGTTGCAAAATAATTTATAATGATTAATTTCTTGATTTGTGCATGATTGCATGTCGTTCTTGCGCAGGGTTGATTAATATCTCTTCTTTGAACTTTTTTATTCTTTTGCAGAATTGATGCTTTTGGGATTTATTTCCCTGCTACTAACTGTGTTTCAAGGTCTAATAAGTGACTTTTGCATCCCTGCTAATCTTGCAAATATTATGCTTCCATGCAAGCTGTCGAAAACTGGCTCCTCGACTGGTTCCCATCTGCTCGTAAATAACGGAAGGAGGCTTTTGGATGAAGCTGCTGGAAAGCATCGCTGCGCAACGGTATACTTGAATACACTTTATATTTCAGCATCAAGATGTGTGTGCACACGCGCATACACGAATACACTTTATAATTCAGTATCGAGATGTGTGTGCACACGCGCGTGTGCGTATATATATATAACTATATGATCTACAAATCATTTTAATTGTGACAGGGAAAGGTTCAATTTTTATCTTTGGAAGCCTTACATCAGCTGCACATATTCATATTTGTTTTGGCTGTTGTTTATGTGATATTCTGTGCGACCACAATGTTTCTTGGAGGGGCCAAGGTATGGCTCAAACTTGTACTTCGATTCGTTTAATTTATTTTCTTGCATACTAATGTTGTTCTTAATATAGAACTAACTTGAGGGGTTTCCTTAGTGGCAACTTTAATCTTGAACTCTCCAGTAGTGAAATTAAGATAATGCAGAGAGATGTAATCACTCATCATACTAGTTGATTCTAAGAATATCGAGAATATTATAGGAAATTGTGTGAAATCTCAATAAAATCTACTAAAATCTAATTTTAATCAGTCATCTCTAGTGTCTATATCTAGAAGTAACCACTTTTTGTGGTTGATATTGACCATTCACTTAATTGTAAGCTAGATAATAGTTACAAAATAAGTGCCCATTTTTCCTCGACCACCATTTAGCTCCGGTTTGATTCCTTTAGAATATATTTTCATAAAATGTGAGTTTTTGGAGAATGTGTAACTAGAAAGTAAGAAATTTTGTTACGTCTACATGCAAAAGTAATTTATTGAAAGCTCGTACGATTGAAAATACATTTTATGCATTATAAATTATACCTCGCACGTAAACCGTTAAAATGCATCCAATAACTAGTAATCAACTATGCATACAGGTAAGTGAGTGGAGACACTGGGAGCATTCAATTAGAAAGGAAATATCATCAAGAAAACACCATGGTAATTAATTTTATTTCATTATTATTTCTAACTTTTCAACTACATGGTTATATTCCCCATTTTCAGGACGTCCTCATCTTGGTCATCATTTCGAAGAATTCAAGGAACGTGCAGGCAAATATTGGAGAAAATTTCATGTTGTGAGTTGGATGGTAAGTTCCCTAAAAATCTTGTTTAAATTTTATATTATATATAATAAATATTCAGAAATTAATTCAAATTTGGATTCTTGATGCAGGCAGCATTTTTCAAACAGTTTTACGGCTCAGTGACTAAGTCAGACTATGCTGCATTGAGATCTGGATTCGTACAGGTATCATATAATATTTTCTTTTATAATTAGGATGTGTTTGATCCACGTTATTGTAAAAGAACGTATTTTGAAATAATAGATTTATGGAGAATGTGTGGTTGAAAAATAAAAAAAAATTATTGATGTGATGGAAAATATTATTTTATTAAAAAATATATGATTGAAAATAATGAGAATGAAAAATTTAATGTAACTCAAACAATGGCTTATTATATGTGTAGCATGTGTTCGCTAATATAATGTACCGCAAATGCATAGATCACGTTCAAATAATAAAATGGACATTTTGAATTCGAGTTGTCAATCCCTCGAGTTATGTTTACTTGCAATTATACTGCTTTATTCAGTTTAATTCTAACAATGGAAAACACAAATTAAGATTTTGGTATAAAAATAATGAGAAATAACTAAAACACTACAAAATAAGAAAATATAAAAAGTTGAAAATTTAGAAGGAAAAAGTGGTTGAAATTCATGATTTTGCTTCACTGTCAATTAATTAATTATTCACAAGCAAATTAGCATGTTACTTATTAACAATGTTGGATATGATTTTTTAATTTTAGCTAATTACTCATTTCGAGTAAAATTAAATCTAATTGATTGATTAATTTAACATACTATATCTCTATGTTAATTAAAACCAAACAATCGCAATCATTTTTTTGTAAAAATAGCTCAAAGAACCATCTAGTGTTAGTGGTATACCTCTATCAAGAACCTATGGTATTTACTCTGTGGTCTAAATGTATAAGAAATTCTCAATAATCGTACAAATTACTACAAATATTTATTGGCCAAATAAATGAATAGCCTTGAAATTAATAATAAATACACATGAAAATAAGTATTTTCATATCAAAAAACAAATGTTAAAATCAGTTAAAGTTAGATCAAGTAATTACCATAAATTTCAACACAAATAACTTAGCACATTTATACAAATGGTAAAAAAAAGAGAATATATCATACAATACATCACAATCGGAAGAGAATAAGGAAGAAAATACAAGATTAAAATAAAATCCTTTTGATTGCTTCCCTTGTTGCTCTAAGTTTTTTCCCCCAAATTACAAGAGAATACAAAGAAAATAAGAGAAGAAAAAGAAAAAGAAAGGAAGAACAATATATATCTGTGGCTGCCCCCTTTCTCTTAAAAACCTAGAAAACCTTTCATAATTTGCAGCCAAGTCCTCCAATATTTGCATGTGATTTTGTACAATTTGGTCCTCAAATTTTGACTTTCATTTCAATTTAGCCCTTCATAAATTGCAACCCAATGTCCTTCAACTTTATGAACTTGTGCATGTTGGTCCCCAACTTCATGAGTTTGCATTTTTTGGTCCTTTTCTCTTCCTTTTTGTTTGTTCTATTTCAATTTGGGGCTTTGACTTACAAAAGTCATAATTACACAATTCCGAATACATATCCGCTCAATCTAATCAATAATTAACTTGTTAAAGTATCTAATAAGTATGCAAAAACACACTTATCAATAATTTTTTTTTTTTTGGTTACAGGAACACTGTCCTGGTAATCCTGATTATGATTTTCACAAGTATATGCTACGGACAGTGGAAGAGGATTTTAAGAAAATCATTGGTATAAGGTGAAACACAAGATTTAATCCAATTATAATTGATGATTATACTTGGTCTGTTTATGCTAATCATGCCGATAAATGTCTAAAAACAGCTGGTACTTGTGGCTCTTTGTTGTTGTCTTTCTGCTTTTGAACATTGCAGGTACTATTAAAATTCAATGCCCTTTTATTTTAAATGCATTAATATTTTCTAACTTTTTAAAATTGCAGGATGGCACACATATTTTTGGCTATCATTTTTACCTCTAGTAGTAAGTGAAGTGAAGTGACTTATTGCTCAATGTGAAATTTATACATATAAATGCGTTAATTATTGGAATGAATTTCAGCTTCTACTTATTGTGGGTGCTAAATTGGAGCACATAATCACTCAATTAGCTAAGGATGCAGTAGAAAGAACTTCAGGTGACCTTGAAGGCACAGAGGTTAAGCCTTCTGATGAATTGTTTTGGTTTCATCGCCCCGAAATTGTTCTTTACTTGATACACTTCATTTTGTTTCAAAATTCATTTGAGGTCGCGTTCTTCTTTTGGATTGTGGTAAGTACACATTCGCAGCTTCTTTGAAGTTGATTGATCAACATGACATAAACTTCCCAATTGAGTAAATGTTAATCTTGGGGTTTTCTACTCTATGCAGTGCACATATGGATTCAAGTCATGCATTATTGAAGATTTGGTTTTCATCATCCCAAGACTTTTTGTTGGGTAACCAATTGGACTTCAAATAAAATTATTGATTTTTGTAACGACCCAAGTCTTTGTGCCTCATTCGTTAACTCAATCATATGTCTTGTCCGCCATGAGAGAATCTCTACTCATCTTATCTCTCACGAATTTTTATCGCATTGCCTAGAATTCGAACACAATACCTCTACTTTATGAGATATTTAAGTTGAATCCTAGTATCGATGATATAACGGTTTGGGCACAAAATATCGAGTAATTTGAATTTTTTTTTCACTTTTTTTTTTCATTAATTAGTCACTAAATTAAAGTATTTTGCAGGATAATTGTTCAAGTCCTTTGCAGTTATAGCACATTGCCTTTGTATGCCTTAGTCACACAGGTAAACTAATCAATTCAAATTAGTCACTAAACTTTCAACGAAATTTCGTTTTACTCAGCAAACTCTATTTTTATTTCAACTTGGTCACTCGACTTCGACTTCGACTTCATTTGTTTTCTGGTGTATGGAATGCAGATGGGTACCATGTTTAAGAAGACCGTTTTTGACGAGACTACGCAGGGACTTATATTCGGTTGGTTTGAAGGAAGCCAAAGTGGGCTTGCAAAAGGCCGTAGTACTCAGACGGATAAACTAGCCATAGAATTGGCTCAAGGCTCTACTTCCATTGTTGAACAATCACTTGCAAGGGAAATTAGTGCATCGACCATGGAGTTTCCTTCTCTAAAGAGATCTCACATGCCATCTTCTTCGCTTTAAATTGTTTTCATTCATTTAGATCCAATTGTTCATGTAGTGTTTTCTCAACGTTATGAAGCTACGCTATACATTAGCTTGTTATTGAGAAAATAAAAGGAGGATAGATTCAATATGAAATTCTTTGAAGAACATTTGCTTGTACATTTCTTCAACAAAATGTTCAAGTTGGGGACCCCAAGTGCAACAATCTATCTAACTCATTAAAACATTGATATATATTGCAGTCTCTCTCTAGAAATATCTTTTTGCGCAAGATCAATCGACATAAATGAACCTATAGCAACTAGTCACAAATACAAATATCCATTTTACTATGTGAAATGTATTTTAACTAAACCACAAGTAGTAGTGATGGAGATATGGATAGAATTTAAAGTAGAGTTTTATTCAAATTATGTTTGTTTAGACTCGATTATGTTAGTTTTAATATTTTAATAAAGTTCTAACTTTATTTTGAAAGAATGTATTATGAAATAGTAGATTGATGGAGAATGTGTGGTTGAAAAAAAATGAAAAATTATTGACGTGATTGAAAATATTATTCTATTAAAGAATGTGTGGTTGAAAATGAGTAGAAGAATGAAAATAAAAATTTTAATGTGTATCAGATAAGGGCTTATTATAAATTCAATTTATTTTTTTTAGTTTGAAAATTATTTTTTTACAGATATTTGAATGCAATTATTGAGACACTGATCAATTCATTTCACATAGTAAAATGGATAAATTGCAAGTGCAGTCCCAACCAATAGGCTTGGTTACAATTTGGTCTCAAACCTTCTTTTTTTTTTTCTTGATATTCAACTTTACCGTCCAATTTTGGTCTTAGATTTGTCAAAGACACTTGCATCCATAATTCAAATAAATAGGTCTATAAGGGGTTTCTATTTTTAGTTGACATAATTATCATCAATTCATATATTTCATTTTTCTTCACCATAAATAATAAAAAAACAGCAAATTAATTTGTTACTATCTTGTTTTGAGGGGCACTAACATAACCATTTTATTTTTCTTGATACAAATGACAATGTTGAAAGACTTTAAAAATATATGCAAAGAAAACATGAAGCCAAATTCATTAATGAGTTGACACTTGACAATAGTAAAAATTGTTGTACGTCGGCGATGGCATTAGAGATGAAGTCGTGTGATTAAGGATGCTATTTGCTATAAAGAAAATAAAAACACTAATAATCGAAGTCCACAATCGAGGGTCAATTGAGCCTTTATTTAGCTTAAGGGATGAAGAGTAAGTCGATTAACTTTATTTTATTTTTAATGCCAATCATGTCATTAAACTTAACATTTGTTTGATTTTGTTAAAAATCATATTTTTAGTAAATTTTAATAAAGTATATGAAATATATTGTTTAAAAGTTAGTATAAGTTGTGAATCTCATTAAGGGCATGTTTGTTTTGGATTAAAATTTGATTTTAATTTAAATCAAACTCAAACAATCAATATTAACCACATATTTCATAGATCCCACAATTTTTCAACCACACATTTCAAAAATTTCTATTACAATCTACTAAAAATCGAATTACAATTCCTACCAAACACCTTCTAAATATGTTATCAGAAATAATTTTTTTTTAGAAGAGTAAATTTTTAAAAATAAAGGCCAAATAGGAGCTTAGCGTCCTAATCGTCTAGAGTCCCCCGTTTCCAGTTGATCATCTCTTGGCTACAAAACTTGAACTTGTAGATGAATAGAGCTCTAGTAATGCTTCGTGGATAAATTACCATCAAATTATAAACACAATTAATTTTCAAATTTTATACACACACCATGATTCTGAGGAATATTTATTTGATCAATTTTTATCAATGTTTAATTTTGCCATAAGAATTTGACATTATGTTTTGTAATAGAGGCTAATATAGTAACTAATATTGGAAGTATATTGAATTGAGAAAAATTATAATAAAGGGACCCAATTGATATTTACTGAAAGTCCAGTGACCTACAAAGAAATTAACTCATAGTCGTTTATTAGACTTACAATCCTGCAAAACCACGTCACTTTCCTTCTCTCTCTCTCTCTCTCTCTCTCTCTCTCACGCATTGACACACACAAAAACTCTCTCATCCATATTTTCCTTTCTCAGATTCCAATTTCTGTCTCGCACTCAAAATATTTATATCAATTTTACTTTTATTATTTGTTAAAATTAACTGGGAGTAATGAGGAAGAAACCCTAGCCCATCAGCAAAACCCTAATTTTACTATTTTGTGTTCAATTTAGCCAGAAAAGCGTTTAAATTATTAGGGGTTTTTGTGTGGCTGTCTGTCAAATATCAGAACAACAAAGACTGGAAATTGGTCAGAAAGAGTAGTAGGAAATGGAAGGAATTCCGCATCCGATACCGAGAACTGTAGAGGAAGTCTTCAACGATTTCAAAGGCCGTCGAGCTGGCCTCATCAAAGCCCTCACAACTGGTATTTATTTTTTTATTTTTTCATTTTCGTCGACATTCTATATGTTTTCATTTGTGTGTATTTATTATATATGTGTTGTGTGTGTGTATATATATATATATATACGTATGTGTGCGGAATTATGACATCTATTTGCGTTAAAAAAAAATTTGAATGTGATAGGGTATTAGAATTTGTTCTTGGATTATTCTGACGTATATCTTTTCTGGGTATAATGCAGATGTTGAGAAATGTTATCAGCAGTGCGATCCTGGTGAGTTTTCTCGATGAATGACCCTCCATTGTGGACTTTGATTATTGGTGTTTTTGAGTGTGTGTGTGTGTGTATGTTTCTTTTTTCATTTTTGGTAGTCTACTATTATTGAGAACATAAAATATTAATTTCTGTTCTGTATTACTAAAGGCGTTGATTTTCAACATTATTTACTTATTCAGGATACTTATTTGAGTGTTTTGGACATTTTTGCTCTGTAGTTGTACTGTTCACAAGACTGGTAGATTAACCCATTTGTTGATCTGGAAGTAAAAATGAATCTTTGTTGTGTTTCGTTTGATTTGTTCACGTCTTTATTTTTGCAGAATATCCTGTTATGTATTATGTATCTAGTCATTAATTATATGGTCATTAGCCGGTATACAACCAATTGATTTATTGCTGTCCTTGGCAATGCAAACTCGGGTCTTTTCTAGTTTAAAGAGCTCAACTGATTGTGTTTTTTGATATTGAGGAATAATTGTCATATTCTGGGGCAGATAATAGTTTTGTTTGCACCTTTTCCTTTATTGGATCAACGTGTATTCTTTTTCTCTCATCAGGATATGCCTAGAGGTTGTGTTGTCATTTTTATGAAGTTTTCACCTTTACACGTGAACTCGTGATTATTTGGTTCGTAAAAACAAAAAATTAATGATGATCATATAATTTTACGAATGAAATGGGTCTTCAGTTATTGCGGGTTTGGAGTTTACTCTTTTTTCTTATTTCCAGAGTTCAAGGTTTTAAAATATGTTTCTAATGAAGCAAATTCAGATTAAATGGATTTGTTGCTATTTTGACTGCCTTGATGTTTACAGAAAAGGAGAACCTCTGTCTCTATGGGCTTCCAAATGAGACGTGGGAAGTCAACTTGCCTGCTGAGGAGGTGCCTCCTGAACTTCCTGAACCAGCACTGGGAATAAACTTCGCTAGGGATGGGATGCAAGAAAAGGACTGGTTATCACTTGTTGCAGTTCACAGTGACTCTTGGCTGCTTTCTGTTGCATTTTACTTTGGTGCACGCTTTGGATTTGGCAAGAGTGAAAGGTAATTATACTGTTTGAAACACCTGGTCTATTTGTGGTCTTATTCTATATGTGCCCTGCTGTATTTTTAATAAATAACATTTTAAGATAATGGATTTCTACTTTCTGCTTGACATTTTGACAAGCTAATTTAACAATACCGATTATGACTTTGATTTGAATCAAGATATAGTTAATGATATCTGTGAATTTGATCCTTTACTTCTTATTTCATGCAAGATAGTGTTTGCCCCTCTTTTTTAATCTTCTGATTCAGCTAGAGTTTACGTTGGAATCCCTTCTCTTTTACCTTCTGGTTTTCTTTCTTTTTTGGTGTATTTGTCATTAGTTGTATAGAGTTATAATTACTTATAAATTTTTGGTTTAATTTAATAAGCAGATGAGGAATTTTATTACTATTTGCATACTCATGCTTCTCATGGTTGACTTTGTAGTTGTTCATATATCTAGCTGGTGTTTTCTCGGCTTTCTGTTGGTGCATGTTTCATTACTCATTCATATCCATCTTTAAAGTCAAGCTTTCATATGTGCACCAACATATAAGAAAAGCAATTATGTAAATGTTGCTGTCATTTGCGTTTTATTGTTTTTTCAGATGAATGACTTAATTTGACATGACTTTATTTTCAACTGTTAGTGATACACTGATGATGTTTGTTTAATTTAACCATTCTAGGTGCCTTTGTAAGATCTGTTAGTTATCCAGGAACAGGGGGTTGAATGCATAACCAAGCCTTAATATTTATAATTGAATTTATCAAATGAATTTTTTTTTTTTCTTTTTTAAAGTGAATTATCAAATTAAATTCAAAATTTCACTAGTTTGGTTAGTTCTGAAGAAACATGCACAATCATGCATAATTAAGAAGCTGCTAGAAGAAATGAACTATTTGCATATAGTTTGGTTCAATAACCTACAGCCAGTATCAAAGCCCTTCCGGGTTTAAGCAAGAATAACATTATTTATTTGGATCCATTCAATAGAAACACTTCTCTTTCTCTGGGAGGTTGGTGTAACAACAATTGCAAATTATTACGAAACGAGCTTTGTTATATTCCACAATGGTATAACCACAAACCATGTCTGTTGTAGCTTGGCTAATTGGTTGCCTCTAACTTGGTGATGCTATAAAAATGTATTACAATGTGAGACTCAAAATTTTTTGAGTGGATTTCACAATTTTCACATACATTGAAAATATGAACGTAAAACATATGAATATGTATACATATTAGGAATCCTTTAGATTGTAACTCTTAAATGCAGAAGTTTTATTTACACAGGATGGCCATTATGGAATGTAAATTGAGTCAATGCAACTGAAAAGCTCATACCATATGACTCTAGGTAGAATGAGGATTTTAGATGTGGAAAATTTAATGTGAGGCATTTAAACAATTCATTCACTTATAAATTGTCATATCAATAAATGTGAGCTCTGGCTCTATTTGTCCACCTCTTCGGTTTTCAATATGCCGACTTTGTTTTGGATGTCTGTCTGTTCTTCTGACTTTGTTTTGGATGCAAGTTCCAATTCTATTTCTCCATGCTCTTAGGTCTTGAAACTCTTAGTCTTCTAGCACAGTACTCTTCATGCAGATTTGAACTCAAATCTTAGTCCAGGAGTCTAACCATCAACAATGTCTGAAATATGGGTTATTTTTTTAAAAAAGAAAAAGTTTCTTGACATAACCACGCTAATGGATCTTGTCTTATAGAAGATTTGTTCTAGTACCATCAGAACGCGAGAAATTGGATGGACTTAAACATTAGAATACAATGCTTGGTATTTTCCCCTTTTCTTCTCTTACATTATTTGCTAGTCTTTGCGTTGCTCGACTGTCTTCCATTATTAATTAAGCTCTGTGTTTTCCTGGTTTATTTAAAGGTTATTTTTAGGATGAATATAGTTCGTTCAGCTACAAAGATTGATTAAACAGATCCATGTTTGCTTCCCCAAGTCTTTTTCTTTTTCCAGAGTAAACTCCAAGTGTTAAAGATACTTGAAAGGTAGTTTTTAAGAACAAACAAAGTTCTTTCAGCGACAAAGACAGTTAAAACAGATGCAAGTTTGCTTCCACATTTTTCCCTCTTTTATAGTAACTTTGTTTTTAGCGTTAAGAGTACTTATTGGTAGATTCTATTCACAAATAAAGTTCAATCAGTCACAAAACACTGATATAAAAAGGATGCAAGTTTGCTTCTCCAAATTCGTTGGCTTAGGTTATTAGTCTGGTGTTGTACATCGTCTGTATGGAAGCATGTAGCTTATGTACTGGCAAATATATGGAGGTTATCGTCCGCTAATTATTAGACATCTTGATTCATGAGTCTATAGGTTTCTTGTAATGCTACTTTGCTAACATTCTTATTGGCCTTTTATGTATGAAGTTATGCAACAGTGACTGATTTAGAACAATGCTTGTGTTATATCTGACAGGGATTTTGAATTCCAATGATTTTATTCAATTTAAAATTATGAATGTTAATTCTATTGATCAACAACCTGATTTGTGTGTTAGCAGTGGTTACACCCATAATGCAGGCTGTTAAAACTGTGGCTCCGTTTTCTGGGTCTTCTTTATCCTGCAGACAGGTTCTTGATTCTTTTATCCTATGGATCACATATACTTGCTCTGAAATGCAAAATATAAGTTTTATAACTTATATATCTTAAACAACTGGTCTGCTATGAATTCCAGTGGACAAAGCTACGATAACATTATATAAGAAAATGAAGATTTAGCCTATGTTCGTCAGACATTATTAGTAACTTAAAAGTTACTTCTACTACCCACCCATTCTATTATCGAGTCAAACTAAACTTTAATTTTAACTACACATTTAGAACTACTAATTATCCACATATTTCGTGGTCCCCACCACTATTACTTGTATAAAGTTCCTAAAAGTTACTAATAATCAATAATCAGCAGAGGCTTAAGTTACGGTTAGAAATCTACTCACAATTTTCTCCTCTGCCTAATAATATAGGATATTGCCAGTACTTTTATCATCTAATGGGCAGACATATCTCATTTTATCTTGTGAATTGGTTCTTCATTCAGAGTTTTGATGGACCTTTTATGATTCTGCCTCTTGGTTCTTTGAGACGATCTTCAAAATCACATGTATATTAGGTTTTTTGCTTGTTTTTCAAGGCTAATGCCTTCGCTTAATGCACAACTGTCTATATTTGTTTTGGAGATGACCTTTTAAACTCTTTGATTCCTGAATTTAGCTGGGAATTGGTTTTGCAGGAAAAGGCTTTTCCAGATGATTAATGACGTCCCAACTGTATTTGAAGTTGTGACAGGAACTGTTAAGCAGGTAAAGGACCAAGCTACTCCTCCCAATAACAATGGCAAGAATAAATCTAGTGGGAGAATGGTAAGTGCTGTTCTATATACCCTTAGTTCTCAAAATTTTATTCACATGGTTTGCTTATGCATGGTCTGTTTTTGCATCTTTTAGCAATCTCGGCAATCTGAACCCCCGCACAAGGCAGTGAAGATGCCTGCACCAAAAGAAGAGGATGACAGTGGGGAGGAGGAAGAAGATGATGAACAGGGAGCAACACTCTGTGGAGCTTGTGGGGATAACTATGGTGACGATGAATTCTGGATTTGTTGTGATGTCTGTGAGAGATGGTTCCATGGGAAGTGCGTGAAGATTACACCTGCAAAAGCCGAGCATATCAAGCAGTACAAGTGCCCTGGTTGCAGTAGCAAGAGGGCTAAAGTTTAATGTCTTTTTGAAATCGAAAGTCAACATCAGTCAAGTGGGGGATTAGAAGTTTGGAACCTTTAGTTTAACATTTTAAAGTTAAAAACTGTCGGTCAGTGGCACATGTTAAGTTTGTCAAGTAGAGTGTCTGCTGATAGGATCTGGGTTTTATGAACAACTTCGACATTTCTCCTTCGTTTTTTTCTTTTGAATATGCTTCTGAATTATATATTTTAGGGATCTTTGTCGAAAAGAATTGTGCTTTTCTTTGGGTTTGATTTTGGAAATATGTTTTTCAACTTCATTTCCGCAAGTTTCATTTGTTCCTGTATGTCAAAGCTTGTGTATGCTGTCGAAGGTACTCCGCTTTGTTGTAGTTGCGCTCACAATTTCTGGACTTCGATAGATGTGGGGATTTGATTTTTTCCACACCCTTGCTGGCTCATAATTCAGCTAATTTAGTTTACTAATCTTGGGGCTATCAAAACTATCTCGTGTTTCAAATATTAAAGCTCGTATCCGATTTACTGTTAAAGTGAGAGCAAAAGTGCAACACGGGCAATAGTTTTCGGCCAAATTGCTGTTAAAATGACGATTCAATATAATGCGAAGTAAAAAATGGAATAAATGAATATACATTCTACCAGTAGTCTTTGCAAGAACACAAATTGTCCTTAAAACAATGAAATCTGTTGTTATCCCTCACAATAATCTCCCTTTCCTCCAATTTAGATATCATCTTTATTGCTGTGTGACAATCCCCACATATCCTTAGGTTCTTCATCACCCTTATGATAGCTCCAGGTTCAGTAACGAGCAGAGCAAAAGAAACAGCCAATTTTTCGCTATGAGTGCTGACCATCTCTTCTTTCTCTTCCTCCTCAACATCTCTCAACACATTGCCCTTATCAGCCTCGTACCCAGCAATTCTCAGTTTCTTTTTCATTTCTGCTAATACCCGATAGATTTCAACTGATCGTTCATGGGATTGGTCCCCTACTATAAACTTGTGTATCTTACCACCATGTTCCATCCAGCTCCATCCCGTTGTTTTTGTTATACCTTCTTTTTTCATCAATGCCCTAATTCTCTCAACATCTTCCCACCTACCTGCTGATGCATAAACATTAGAAAGCAAAACATAATTTCCTGAATTTTCTGGTTCAAGCTCAAAGAGCTTATTTGCAGCAAACTCCCCTAGGTCGATTCTTTTGTGAATGCGGCTGGCATTTAAAAGGGAGCCATATATTCCGGCATGAGGATCCATTGGCATTCTTTCAATAACTCTTTTTGCTTCATTTAGTTTACCAACTCGACCTAACAAATCAACCATGCACGCATAGTGATCTGTATCTGGAGATTTGATTGATTTGAACACCTCTTGGCCTTCTTCTAAGAGTCCCGTGTGACTACACGCTGTTAATACACCAACATATGTGATCCGATCAGGATCAATGCCTTCTTCTTTCATCTTCTGTAGTAGTTTGGTAGTTTCAATTCCTTTTCCATGAGCTGCAAAACCTGTGATCAATGTATTGTAGGAGATCACATCTCTGGTTTCCATTTTGTGAAAAATTGTCTTCGCATCTTTCATGCTTCCACACTTGGAGTACATAAAAATAAGAGAATTGTAGACTGAAGTATTCAATGTTATTTGGTTTTCAGTTATAAATTTCACAACCCAATTACCCAGTTCCAGTGCCCCTAGATGACCACAAGCTGAAACTGCACTAGACACCGTAACCTCATCTGGCATTATGCCCTTGCTTATCATTTCTTTGAAGAGCTCAATAGCTACAGCTGATTGTCCATTTTGTGAATAACCAGAAATCATTGAGTTCCAGGAGATGACATTCTTTACTGGCATCTGATCAAAGAGCTCTCTGGCTGAAGCCAACTTACCAACCCTCGTGTACGCAGAAATCATAGTATTCCAAGTAACCATATACCCGTTTAACCAATCAAAAATCTTTCTTGCCATCTCAATGCTCCCACACTTCGCATACATGTCAATGATAGCTGTATTGACAAAACAATTCCTGTTAACGCCCTTTTCATTGATCATCTTCACCAATGATTCCACCAGGCTAGGATCACTGCATGATGAACAAGAAGAAATAACAGCAACCCATGTCGTATCATTTGGGCTAACCCCAACACTCAGCATCTCATCAAACAAACTTAAGGTCTCTTTGGCATACCCATTTTGAGCATAAGCAGAAAGCATTGCATTCCACGAGACAACACTTTTTTCAGGCATTTTATCAAAGTACCTCCTGGCACTCACCATATCCTTCATCTTTGAGTACCCACTAACCATAGCCGTCCAAGTGATCGCATTCTTCTCTGGCATCAAATCAAACAACCGTTTTGCCTCAACTTCGTCCCTCCAATTCCAATACGCCGAGATCATTGCATTGCAATCCGCTATATTTCTGTCGTTCATTTCATCAAACAACTCGCGCGCAATGCCAATGGGGCCATATTTTCCGTACACATTCAGAAACGCATTCCGTATAAATTTATCAGAATCTAGACTCACTTTAAGCAAATGGGCATGAAATGCTATTCCATTTTTACCAGCCACTTTTATCAGCACCGGATATATACAAGCATTAGGCTTTATATTGCACTTGTGCATGTCATCAAACAGATTGAAAATATGACTGTGGGCACCCAATTGAGAATAGAACTTGAGCATGTTGGTGAAAACAAAGGCATTGGGTGGGTGAACCGAGTTGAAAATGCAGCAGGCATAATGCGGAGGAGCGTGAAGGCGCGTGCAACGATCAATGAGTTGAGCCACCCAGTAGTGTTGGTGGTGAAGAGAGTATTGAATGAGTTTTGCATGGAATTGTTTGACATGGTTAATTGTAGTGATTTTGGTGAGAATGACTTGAGAATTTGCTTGCAAAGGCTTGTTCATCTCGTACCAGCGTCCGCTGAACAGAAGTTCATTGGCATGGTGAGTTTTTTTCTTGCATCCCTATATTTTACCTCTATTGCATCTTTGTCTCCAACTTTTTTTCTTCGACATTTTGGCCATCGACTTTAGCTAATTAGCGCCGCTTGTCCTCGCTCGGTTTTTATTTTTTATCAAAATAAACCGTTAAATTATCAAGCACAGCTCATGTGAAACAATTTGTAGAACCTGCCAACGGTAGACCCGGTAAAACAATATGTAAAGAATTTCCTTACATTGAAAGTTTTTGATATGTGGTTGTGTTCATAATTATAATATCCGAGCCGGTTATTGACTCGGTCAAAGCTTAGGATTATCGGATCATTGATTTAATCAAGAAGTCATTGTTGGATTGAAGTTAAAATTTCATAAAATGAGGTACAATGGATCAAATTAATTATTTTTATTTTTTTGAAAATATCATATTTTCTTAAAAAGTACGCTATTTATGTTCTCAACATGAATATTTAGACCTCTAGATTGTCAATGATGTGACACTCGAATAAAACAATTTTCCATCACTTATATACAAAATTCTTTTATGTTGTCATTGATATGAAATTTCAAGAGTTGATTGATCGATTTTCGGAGGTAAACAACAATTTACTTATTCTGTGATGTATGTTCGTGTCTGAACAACTCATTTTCTTTTGTCGATAAGAATAAAGTATATTGATGCTGTGAGTTTTATCCTAACATTATAGCTAGTAAAGATCTTGACACTTGATGAACAAATTATTGATATGTGCACTAAAAAACATTTTAAAGGATTTAAAGTCTAGTAATTTTGCACAAAAGTTGATGTAACGGAAAAAAAAATAAAAAATGAAGTGCACCCATTATATGAAGGTATGTAACACTAGCATTAATTCTTCGAGTTGCTATTACAACAAATTATGCAATTAACCGCACGATTGAATCGAAGATCGATAATTTAATGATAGTCTGAAGATGATATATTTGATAATATTAATAACTACATGAGTTTTTAAAGAAGCTTTGAGGGTAAGTAGATGCATTGGCTTCCTCTGATTGGATTGCTAATTACAAGCAAGGTACGTTTGTTTCCAGTGTCTTCCAGAAACTTTACATTACATTTCTTTCCACAAACTTGTAGTATGTACCACTTTGCTACAGTTCACATTTCAAGCAAAACCAGCACACCAGAATCATCCAGAAACCCCTCTCCACACTATAAATTCCACTCCTCCATTAGTCCTCGTCAGGACAGCAAGAAACAAATCTTTTATTTTTCATTTTGTAACATCAATTCTCAATCCTTCTGCAAACAAATCTCTCTTCTTGTTTGCTTCTTCTTCTTCAGTGGATGGATCATAAATGAAACTGGATTGTTTTGACCCTTGTTTTACTGTCATTCCAAGCACACGCCTGAGTCCCCTACGGCCGCTCATTGTGGGACATAATGTTGCCCCAAGAAGACCCTTTCAAGATCCTCGAACACTCTCCACTCACCATTCCAAAAGGCGCCATTGATCATCAGTCCCTCGCACTGGCACGCGCAGACTGGAAAGAAACACCAGCAGTTCACATAATCTCCCTCGACATTCCCGGAATGAAGAAGGAAGATGTCAAGATTGAGATTGAAGAGAATAGGGTGCTCAGAGTTAGCGGTGAGAGGAAGACAGAGGAGGAAGCGAAAGATGACAAATGGCACAGGGCGGAGAGGACAACTGGGAAGTTCTGGAGGCGGTTTAGATTGCCGATGAATGCTGATTTGGATAAAGTGAAGGCGCAGTTGGAGAATGGAGTGCTGAGGATTACTGTGCCTAAATTGGCTGAGGAAAAGAAAAGGGCGCCTAAAGTGATTAGCATTGTGGAGGAGGCTGGTGGTACTGGGGAGGACATTAAGGCCACCAAAGCTGAAATCAAGAATTGAAAATTTTTATAGTGATCGTCGTTCGAAGTGACATTTTTCAATTACGTGTTGTCCCTTAATTACGAGTCGAGACTTTACTTCTTTTCTTTGGTTGTGTGGTCGATGGGTCTCATTTGTCATCATTTATGTTCATGTACAAATTGTGTGATTAGTTTGAAAAGAAGTTGTAATTTGATGTGGTTTTCGAGTGTATTTAAAAATTAAGAACTTGAAGGGTAAATTTTCTTGAAATTAAATGATAATAAATAACCTTTTTTTATCTTAGCTTAATATCTTGAACAGTTTGTATACTAAGTCTACAATCAATTTTACGAAAAACTTGATATTTTGAACAATTTATATGTTAAAGCTCATGTTTGACAACTATTTTTAAGATTTGTTTTAAACTTATTTTTAAATACATATTTTTACAATAAAATATTTTATACGTGAATTCAATTTTTTTATTGTTTAATTATATATTTGAAAATATCATTATTTTAAAATTTATTTTTATCCAAAAAATCTTTTTAACGATGATCAAAGATAAGGGCTAACATTATAGGTAGAGATGACAATGGGTCGGGTCG
>CAIGRN010197864.1:0-17013 GCA_903798345.1 Fraxinus anomala | reverse complement strand
AAAATATTATACCCAATAGTATGTACTGAATGAATAGAAAAAGATGCTCTTTATTGATGATTCATCAATTTTCATTTTCCCCCGCTTCGCTTATCATTTTTGATAAAGAGGTGATAAGTTCCTTTCAAAATTTAGTTAAGGGTAAATTTTGCTGGAATAGATGATTTTAGCAAGATTACAAGAACGACGACGATCTATTATACTCTAATAATCAAGTCAATTATTGCAAGTAAGAATTCGATGACAATTACTAAGTGGTCATGCGTTGATGTATTCTAAAACGATTATTACGACGGTCATTATCTATTTTTTATGGCAGTATATAAAAATAGAACTACATTTCTCAAAATATTTTATATTTCTTAATGATGCTTTGGTTTCTAGATATTATGAAGAATAATGTTCATAACGCAACTTTTAAGAACCGTCATTGAACAATCTTGTCACGATGCATAAAATATTAGCCGTAGTGATTCAGGATTTTTGGAGGGCTTAATATAAATCTGGGTCCCGTGCCATTTATAAGAATATTCCTTGGGTACGTACGTGCTCCGTTATAGAAGGGTCTACGTGGCTTGTTAGGATTCCGTTAGAATTAGAATAATTTAAGTCGTGCTACAATGTCCGCATGGGTGACCACGGGAATGATCGCACACACACATATGGGAGGTTGGGATTATTTTATTCACGTGGGACCCGCGCATTATTGAAGGGTCTAGGTGGCTTGTTGGCATTCCGTTAGAATTAGAATAATTTGAGTCGTGCTATAGTGCCCGCATGGGTGATCACGTGAATGACCGCGCACACACATATGGGGGGTCGGGATTATTTTATTCACGTGGGACCCGTGCCTCAGTTGTGAGTGTGCGGTCATCCCGCGGTCACCGGCGCAGGTCGTTTAGCATTTTTCGAATAATTTTGCTTGCAGGGTTTAAAGTTATGATGGCACAATCAAACTTGTAAAGAAGTTGGGAACAATTTTACAATCGACATCCAAAAAAATCATACCTCATGTAATTTTACATTCGAAAATTTACATAGGATATAACTTTTTTCAGATGTAAAATTCGAAAATTTTTGACGTCATATTCCATATAAAATTTTCTAATAAAATAATGAAAATTATATTGAGAAATTTGTATCGTAAAAATAATAAATGTTAATGAAATAATTGAATTTTTTTTTAAAAAAAATACGAGTTAGACGTCTTTTTTTAAAACTCACGTTTAACGTATTTATAATTATTTTCGATATCTGTTTGGATATCTGTTTGGACTATTCGATATGTCCATAGTGTAGTTCTCGAAATAAGTTTTGAGATGATATAAACAATTTGTAGATTCGATTAGCGTTCGATCGTCGGAGAATTTTTAAAATTAGCATATTATTGATATTCAAATTTATTGTGATTTTACCCATATTTGGTGGAGATTAAATCAAATATACTCCGATCAGTGGGGGGAATATTTGGCTGGGGAAAAGGAAAGGTCTATCAGTCGGGAAGCAAGCTGTGCGAAAAATCGCTTCTTTTTCAGTAAATTTTGATAAAAGTTAAAACAGTTATGGATTCCATAAAATATGTTATTAAAATTAATTGTTAATTTTGATTTAGAATAAAATTTAGATTTCAATCGATACCAAACAAGACTTTATAAAAAAAAAAAAAATTTCTCAAAAGTTGGGGGGTCCTGAGTTCGCCCCTGGTTGTTTGTACAATGTATCTTGACAACATTGTGTGACAGAAAAACATTGGTTGAAAAGATAAATTGTTTTTTTAAACTGTTTAATGATAACATGTCACGTGACATGTTGTCAATAATATTGTTTAAAACATTGTATACTAAGCATGATTATAGAATTTATCATGATCTATCGAGACTTCAGTTTTAAGCGAATCTCTCCAGGTGAATTTGGTGGCTGAATTGATAGAAACACATGGAATTCGGAATGTAGAACTAATCGATCAGTTATTCCTATGGGTGGATGCCAATGCTATTTCTTCCATTCCTCTTAGCCTCAGTAACTCGATGAACCACTTGATCTGGCATTGTAATAGCTGTGGTCGCTAATCAGTCCAGAGTTATAAATTATTGTTCTATCTAGTGACAGTTAGGTGGCTCTTCAGGATTGGTGGACGGGCCTTTAGAAACTATGCCCATGTTTGGTACAAATTAAAATCTGATTTTAGTTTCAAGTCAAAGTCAATAATTAATTTTAACCACATATTTTATGGGATCCACAACTTTTCAACCACACATTCCATCGACTTTTATCAAAACTAAAAATTTAATTTTAATCTATAACAAATAGGGGGCTATAAGTACCATCCAAGGTGAAGGTATTTTTGTGGAGGATTGAATTTATCATGAGGCTCTATGAACTAAACTCAATCTTATGTGGAAACCTTTCAGAGGTTATTTAGGGACTGCATAGTTATACAAGTTAGAGATAAATCGAAGAATGAGAAAACCTTTTAAGAGTTGTTTGATAAAAAAATTAGTAGATTTTGATAAAGGTTGATCAAATATATAGTTGAAAAGTTGACGAGTCCCATGAAATATGTGCTTAAAATTAATTATTGACTTTAACTTAAATTTTAATTCAACTTTTTAGATGAACCAAACATGGGCTATACATGTGTTCTTCATTCGATCATGCATTATTAAATCGTATAAATATAATTCTATGCATCATGAATATTCATGTAAATGTGATGTAGTGAATCATACATTCTTCGAGAAAAGTAAATCATTACATGTATGTTGTATCTCATTTATATCAAAAAGCAATCTCCTATATGTTATGGATTAAACGAATAATCCATATTATCAAGTGTAACACATGATCTAATGTGCTTCACTCTCAATTTGAGAGCTACTGCACCATAGAACACTACAGAAATTTCACTATATCGAAAAAAAAAAAGAATTACAATGAGTTTTCAATTCATGTCTCTCTAATTTTTCTCTATTATGATAAATAAAATGGAAATTTGTGCTAATATACTTTATATTTTATATATAAAGAAAAAAAAATTAGAACTGACTAATTAACTAGTTATTATGCCCTGTTTGGCCCCCATTTTGGGGTGTTTAAAATTTTTGGAATAGTGATTAATGGGAGAATGTATGGTAGAAAAGTAATGAAAAGTTTTAGATTTGTGTGTAATATTATTTTATTTGATGAATGTGTGATTAAAATGAAGAGAGAAAAAAATTAATNCTGTTTGGCCCCCATTTTGGGGTGTTTAAAATTTTTGGAATAGTGATTAATGGGAGAATGTATGGTAGAAAAGTAATGAAAAGTTTTAGATTTGTGTGTAATATTATTTTATTCGATGAATGTGTGATTAAAATGAAGAGAGAAAAAAATTAATGTAATGTAATGAAAAAAAAAAATGGGGACAAACGGGTGCTATGAGTCATCACTCATTGTACTACAGAATCTATAGACTTTACTTTCTAGAAAGACTCCACGTGATCCATTACATCAATGTGGAAATTCTATTCCAAAGGGGGTTAAGCAAAGTGTCTTGCTCTTACAATTAATGGTCCATGTGTAAGTATGAAATGACCAAAATATCCTTCTTATAATCCAGAGCTTTGAGGTTTACTATTTCTAGGTGTGCTTAATCATCAAACTTAAAAAACAGTTTTTTTTTTTTTTTCAGTGGATCATTGCATAAGAAATCGAGTAAGAAAATTACTCAAGATAATACATAAATCATAATTTGAATGCACACATGCTTACTTATTTTTATGGTATACTAATTTGAATATCATCGCATAATAGGGACTATCAAAACAATGTAAAAAAAAGACTTCAACAAAATATCGAAGTAGCAACTATTTAATTAGAGTCAATCCCGAATGATACTGTTATACATATTGAACTATGAAGAATCGGGATATTTAATAAACTCAAAGCTAAACCGTATAGGAAAAATAAATTTTAAAATATATAAACAACAATTATTTAATTAGAGTCAATCCCAAATGATATTGTTACACATATTGAACTATGAAGAAACGGGGTATTTAATAAACACAAAGCTAAGCCATATACGAGTACTAGGAATTTCGATACTAAGATTTTTAGCATTTTCATTAAATCATGACAAAAATGTTCTCGAGTGTCTATGTGAAATATATATTTTTAAATTCATTGAAAATGCTTTAAATCGATATTGTACAATTTTAAAGATTTCTTTGTAGGTATGGGTGACCACTTCATTTTCAAACACGGGAGATTTTATCATAAAAATGGATTGAAGAAAATGAAAAGATGGGATTATTTTTAATTCTCATGCTCGAAAAATACTAAAATAGAAAAGAAATGGGATATCTCTCTTAAGGTTTTCCCTAAATAGCACAAGTCTTGACAAATAATTTTTGTTCGATTGTTAATGAACCGAGAATTGGATCACGTGACAAAGTATACTATTAGTGTGATTTTTCCCATGAAATAATAATTACGTATTTAGATTGACAATCACGAGACAAGTGTAACACCAATTTTGTGGGATTGAAATCAGATTTTTATCAGATTTTGATAAAAATTAATGAAATATGTGGTTGAAAATTTGTGGACCCCATGAAATATGTGATTAAATTAATTATTGACTTTGATTTCGATCAAAATCTAGATTTTAATCCCTACCAAATATGGGCTAATTTTCATTACGACTATGGTACTTCGTCCATAAAAAGGTGAACACGAAGTTACTGGGTGATTTCGAAGACATTTGATTAAGCGTAACAAGACCTTAATAAAAACAGTATGATTTTTACGAACAAGTTGAAGGGTTTAAAGTTCTTCTAATACTCTATTCTGCATTATCATAATCAGCTTACTGCATAGTGACTCAAACATCATTGAAGCATTCCATTCTCTGTCCATGACCTCTCCAAGTCAATTAATATTCACTACCTCTTACATTAAAATGAACCATTACAGGAACAAATTAGTTTATAACGTAATTCAAGATTGAAGAATATACATTCAAGATATGAAATATAAATTCATAATGAACAAATTTAATTAGAACTTTTATTATCAGAAGAGAAATTTCGACAAAAAAAAAAATTAAATAATTCAAAGATCTCAATTTTTAAATAAATTTATACAATTTTGTAAACAGGTATCCACTGTTCGAATCAATGATCCAATGCATAGGTTGGATCAATGATTAGGTCGGGTCTTACAACTATGCTAAAAAACTCGTTCTCCTCGGTTCTTTCATAACTTTTACTTACAATGTTACTAGGACCCTTCATTCTACAGCAAAAAGGAAAGAAAAAAGAACATAGAGACATAAAGACAAGAATCGACATTGCAAAGAGCCCAAATGCTACTAGATGATTAACTATTCATTTACCCTAAAAACTACACATAAGCATATGTTTCCAAACCAATCATCCCAACACCATTGATTCAATCTTGGTCTTCAACTTGATTCTCGGGGGTCCATCCGTCTTGACAATTCCTAATTGGCTGCATCTCTATTTTCTTCATGACCTGCCTAGGCATCACTTCTAACAAAAAGTTTCCTCCATTCCATGTAGTTGCAGAGATCTTGAGTATTTGGAAAGTGACGTGTAATTTGTAAGACAAGAATATTGGGACCGTAAGCGCCATAGTTGCCACAGTGAATATAGCTTGGAGCAGAATATACATAAAAAAGCGATTCTGATCCCCAAGCAAACCACTTAAGCGCCACCATACATTGTTCGCTTTTTGTGCTTTTTTTGAGAGTTCCCTACCAGAATATGGAGTTAATAGGATGAGTACAATAAAAATATGAGAGAGGGAGGGAGGGAGGGAGGGAGGGGAGGGGGGGGGGGTGGGGGGGGGGGGGGGGGGGAGTTAACAACCTGTAGGAAGTCATGACTTCAGGGTCTCGCAGTAGTCTTTGTCGTCGTAGGACATTAACAATAAGAAAATAAAGGACCTGCCACATGGCGTAAGCAACTAGAGGAACAAAGAAAAGCCATGTCCAGATATAAGATTTGTTTTCTACATATGGCCATGAAGCTCTTTGAGCAGTTCCCTCAGGATGCATGGCTCCGAAAAACTCTGGGTCCCACCATCGAATTGTGAAAAAAACCAATCCTGAAAGAATCGTTGTTTCCATTGAAAATTTGGGATGCGTTTATAAAGAACTAACAAGTTTATGCCACAATAAATTTCATAAAATTTCTGGAAAGTCTTCAAAGCAAAGGGATAAAAGAGAAACAGTTATGTTACTTTGAATATATGAAAAAACTTAGGATATCAAATTGTGCAGTATAATGAAAAAAGAGGCAGTGGGGTGACTTAAGGTGTAAACAGCGCTTAAAAGCCAGCCTATTATGAGAAAAATAACAAAAGCATGATGGGAGGATTTCAATCAACCCTTAGTGAAAATGTAAAAGCTGCATAGATCATTTCACGAGCATCTGTAAGTCGAGAGTTTCCGTGATTGAACATGACATGAGACTTTTGAATAGAACAGCCTAATATTGAAGTCTTGAGATGGTCAATCAATCTTGAAACTCCTGGAAGTCATCATGGGACATAGAATTTTAATATCTTTTCTTAGCATTAAGGGATATAAGAAATCAAAGATGACAATATAGGATCCTAGATTCCTCACAAGTACATGGCCGAAAAATTCCAGACCAGGAAGTTCAAAATGCAAATTATACAGCTGCAGCAACTAGTACACAGTCAGAAGCACAAGAAACCGAAAAGAACAAGATAAATGGTTAAAAAGTAATTAAATTACCATACTCAAATTTTGGAAACAAAAATTTTAAATTTGCTTTGGATGAGAACATGTGCTTCTGCCTGCAGAACACTAACTCTAAAATAAACGAAGTAAGAGGTAACTTTACCAGGCAAAAGATGTATGAAGACGCTAACAATTTTGTCCATTGAGTTGAAAACTAAGCTACAACGCCAAACAATCAGTGCCCACGACAATGGCCCCTACAGTCATACTCATGACTCATCAATCCTTAAGATGGAACAAATATACCAGCATATTAATTGATTACCTCAGCAAATGAGAAGCAAACCATGAAAAGCTTTTCATTTGTTGGATAAAAAAGAAGCATGATCAAAAAGATCGTATTGGCATAGTAGCAAAAGTCCTGCACGACATATGGAAATAGTAGAGTCATCAGTTTCTTCTTTTCATTACTTTTTCAACAAAACGCTATATTCTAAGATCCCACATAAGAAAATAGATTTTCTGCCATATTTATGAGTAGAAAAATGCTTCAAAACACAAAAAAAAATGTACTTTTCCAAGACAAATAAATAGGGAAGACAAGTTGGAGCTTACCAAAAGATAATAATGCCATTTCTTGTACCGATAATACATCCATCTAAGAGGAACGAAAATTACATATAACAAACAATACAAATATCGCACATCTTGTGGCCCTGATGAATCAACCAACCAAATGACCAAATTAAGAAACAATCACAAAACAAATAACCAGTTTGAATATAACATTGGTAAAAAGATGAAGGTACTGCTATTTCACTCACTTGCACCCAAAATAAAGCAGAATCCACCAAAGCCAAGAACACCCAACAGATGTGTCACCTACAAATTAACAAAAAATCAATCAATACAGCCTCAGAAAAACATCAGGATACCATGCCAAAAAATGAAGTTAACATATAACCAACGTTAAAAGAGGATAGAAGGTCATTTTGTCATTAGTGGACTAGCATGCGTGATACAGATACTCCTCTATGGAAATGTTCTGGCTTTCGAAGGTGAGTATATCTTGAAAACGTCATAAATTCATTCTAACACAGCAATTGTACACATACAGCCATCATGTGCTTACCTCTATGTTTCAACATACAATATACAAGATTCTTGAATACAAAATGCATTTTTTTTAGACCTTGTTGATGAATCTTTCATGTTCTTCTGCCTGTTTGGCGATCTTAACAGCTTGTTTGGACAATATCTGTTTGGTCTGAACTGCCTGTTTCGACAGAATTTCTTTTGTTTCTGCTACTTTCTGCACAAAATCAAACATCCCTCACATCAACAAACGCATTCAATCAAATACCCAATTCACAGAATAGGGAATCGGGTTTCGACTGCAAAAGAACTTTTTCAAAAAAAAAAAAAATTAACGATAGAGGTGGCAAGGGAGCGACTTATAGACGTGATACCACAACGCAAACAACCAAACAGAAGAAGATAGAAAATGGTTTAAAAAAATTATTGTATCAATCATTTAATTGTTTACGTAATACCACGTAATAAATTATGCAATTGTATACCTTGGATCGATCTTTGAGCCTTTGTTTGACCCTCCCAAATGAATTTCCATTTGAATCATTCACCTCCACGGCTTCGTTGCTTGCCATTTTCTGCTATGTATTTGCGCTTTCTCGAGATTTTGTATTGTTCTTATTGAATCGAATATGAGGGGTATAGATTTCCGGGTCAATTGGGCCAAGATGGCTAGGCTCGGTCCATGAAAGTCAAGGTAATGGGTCGGGTTTTAGCCCTGCCTGTATAAGCATGATGTAAAACAAATAACTAAATTAATTAAAGAAGAATTAGATTGAAAAGGGAAAAAGACAATGGTGTGGCAGTCAAACTTCAATTTAGGCCCATAATACTATTTCGGAAAAGAGAACGACGAGATGAGTAAAATTCACCTTAAAACATGCGATGAATTTCGGTCATCCAAGTTAGTTAAGGATTCGAAAACCGCTTATAAAGTTTTTAGTGCTATTTTTATCATTTAATTTATTTCAAATTATTTGCGATTTTAGTTTGTTTAAACTAGGTTTTCGTGTAAACCCTTATAAATAAAGGGTTAATTCATCGTTTTTATTATCTTTCAATTAATAACATTAGCGAGTTTATTTTTTATTTTATATAATTTGGTGGATTTCAAAGTGATTTTACTATGGAATTCCTCTCTTGACAAATAATACACACAATTGAAGTACTAAGAGAGGCTAACATTTTAAAGAATAGGAACAAATGATAGCTCAAGTATTAGATGAAAAACCTTGATAAATATGATGGTAAATAAAATTAGATTCAACAAAGGAAAAAATTTCAATGAGAAGATGAAAAAAAGTCAAATGTAATTTAAGTTAAAAAAATATTCTCAAAATATTTCTTCCTTTTAATGAATAATTGTAATAAATTAAGTATTAAAAGAGTATTGAGAAATTTTGATGAATATGATGATTTTACAAGTTCGATTCAATTAATCAAAGTTTTCTATATGAAGAAGTAGAAAAATTTATGTAATGTATGTGCAAAGATCTTTAAAAATATATTTCTCTTTTAAGATTTATATAAATAAACTAAGCACAAAAAGAAATGAAAAACTTATTTGATTCAATAATCAAAGTTTTTATTATGAAGAAATAAATGAAATGAATGTAAAAATGTAAATTTAAAAAAAGATATTTTACAACTATATTTCACAAAAAATCTCTCTTTTAGTTGTTATAATAAATATAAAGTGAAGTGGCATTTATAGAAATCAAAATGCAAAAATTTCTAACCAACCGGACAACCATCCAGACGTCCGGATCCTGAACCGGACAACAAAATTGGTCATTGTGTGTTAGAAATTAGAACGGTCTGTTAGACCAACCCGACGTCCGCTTTGACTTTGACTTTGACTCTTTTTTTTTTTTTTTTTTAAATGTAAGGTTTTGAAGGAAGTTTTCACTTTATGTTTTAGTGTAAGTAATATTGTAAAAAGTTTAAATATCAAATTGAAACACTTACCTTTTTGAAAAATAATATTTTTATGTGAGTGTTTTTATGAAATAATCTTTTCGTGCATAAAACGATTTTTGAACTTTTTTCGTTCATTGCTAAATATCAAAGTATTAGTACATTTAAATTTGAACTAAGAAGTCTAATTTTTTATCTTGTTTCAAAGTTTGCCTCTTAGATTTCTCGTCTTGATATTTCTTTGATGTTGTCTCTCATGCCCTTGATCTTGCTTTTTCTTGACGTTTATCTTTTAAACTCTCATCTCGAATGATTTCACTTGAATGCTTAATTTTCACTTTGATTTTCACTTCGAGTCCAATTTATAATGTGTTAATTTTAGCTATACTTGATTGATTTTAACAGTGAACTATCATCACTAAAAATCAATTGTTAAAAATAATATTAATCTTGTTTGTTATGATCAAAACATTAAAGATAAAATCAATCTTATGTTAACAATTTCACCATTTTTTATTATGACAAATATGATGATTTGTAGGGTAAGATTGAACAATTGATATCATATTGATAAATGAATATACATTACAAATTTATCATGTAATCAATATTCCCCCTATCTTTTACAAATCAATAACCATACATTCAAAACGTATAAATGATTTTCTCATACATTCAAAACATATAAATGATTTTCCCTCTTTCCCCATTTTTCATATACTCCAAACATATTATATTTTTAAATCAAAGCACGCATAATCATCTCACTTCATTTTTCCTTTTTGACATAAGCAAAAATATAGAACATATGTGAGTAAGAATATGCCATGTAAGATAAAAAAAAATTTAAAACTAATCATAGAAAATTATTCCTCCTCAATAAAGCACAAAATGCCAAATATATGTAAGTTATTGATATCAAAACATAATATGTTTCATTAAACTTCATAGCATATTTCAAATAGTTCCAAAATATATAAACTGGATTTACACTCAACAGGACATCCTTTTAACAGGTCCGGACGTCAGCATACGAAATACCCAACTTTTTGTCAATCCGAAAGTTGGAATCCGGACGTTCACATGTCACCTGGTTGCACATCTGAACGTCATATTTGTCATCCGGACAGCCGTTTATCCATTTTTAATGAAATTTTGAATTTTATGATCAAAAGACGTAACAACAGATTTATAAACACATAAACATATTGGCCATATATTTCAAATTCATCGATAATTCCCAAGCCTCTTTGAATACATGAAAATTTAAAGTGTTAGAAGTTTAGTGAGAATATCGGCCAATTGATTTTCCTTATTCTCAAATTCTAATACAATATTCCACTTTTGGATGCTTTTAGAATATCATAGATGTAATATCTTAGTGCTACTAAGATATCTAAAATTTGTTTTATGGCACTAAGGTAATATCCCACTTTTAGGTGCTTTTAAAATATCATAGACATAATGTCTTAATGTCACTGAGATATCTAAAATTCGTTTTATGGCACTAAAGTGTGATTTTTGAGTATTAGGTTGAAATATAGCATATAATCACACAATAAACATAATATCGAGTCTACTTGTGATTAAGTAAGGAGAGATCCGATCATACCTTGATATTTTGTGGTTTATGGAAGAACCTTGATCATCTTTGTCTAGTTTGGTTGATGAGCTCATTGAAGTGTTCATTGATTTCAACTCTTCCACTTCAAACTTATTGAGTATGTCCATGATGTAATTTATTTGACTCAATTACTTAGGTAGAGATTGATCACTTTATACTTCAGAAGATTCTTCGTCATCTAGTTGCACATTTGTTTCTTCCTCATATTGATCTTTAACATCTTTAGGATCTTTCTTGTTTTAATTTTGAATTTTATTTGCTCAAAACGAATCTTCAAACCTATCCCTAAATTAAAATGGGGTTCAAAACTTCATCAAACAGCACGACATTGATGTAATGGGTATATAGGAGACTAAACTTGGGAAACCAAAGTTGGATCAAATTATGCAGAATAAATTCAATGGATTGTTGTAAGAAAACAACTTCATCACTCATCAAGCCGGGCGGATTTTGATCTTATGAATCATTTGAAAGTCGAATTGGAAGTGTTGGAGTTTACCACAAGTTATTCTTGGCTAAATACAAGGTAACTGTTATGACTCATTATCAGGAACTGCCACGTGGCATCATAACTAGGCCTTTGAACCTGATCTAGCTAACAGCAATGCCCAATTATCCAAGGCCTGCTACTCATCCGAGGTGGGAAGTCTAAGGCCCTAGGGTGGTGACAAGGCCCATGATGTTGTGAAGTTCGAGGCCCGTCATTAATCCGAGGTGGACATGCCTTTGAGGCCCAACAAATCCGAGGCTCCATCCCAGCTAGTAACGGTCCATGTACAAAGATCCTGAATTCATGATGAAGATCTTTATTCGAATGATTGATGTAACATTTGTAAAAGTATGTCTGTGTCTTATCTTGTCAATGTAAGAACATTTAATATTCTGATAGGCTAGAAAAGTCAATTGGATGGCTAGGAATTGATACCTCGCCCGAGAAGATGAGGTCACGTGTAATTTGATCCAAGGGTCACTATTCTATTTGTAACACTATAAATACCCCCATCATATAACAATTGAAGACTAATACAACTTTAAATATTTGGAGTAATATATTTTATTCTCTCACATGTTCATTACAATATTGAATCTGAGTTCTTGGCGATTGGTAATTATTGTACAATCGTATCCCATTACTCTATCGAAACCCGAACGGAAACGTCTCGTGTTGTTGAGCTCCTCCCACGTCCAAACTTGGAGCGATCTTGACCGTTGATCGGCATTTAAGTGTTGGATCTAGCTTGCACATGCACGAGTGAGTCCGACATCTGTTGGCATCATTTTTTGAGGTCAACAGATTGGCGTCATCTGTGGGAAATCACACTATAACTACGAGCAACCCCATGGAAAAATCTTTTTGAAAAGATAATTTGGGCATCCCCATTGAAAAATGATTTGTTCCTACAAAGGAACAAGATGAAGTCCTTAGAGTTGGAAAATATCTGGGTTTTAGGTTTGAAAAAAGATGAGATCGGATGGAGACGCCCCTCCCAGGCGTATGAGGAAAAGTGACAATGAAGTCCCAGCCACAGTCGTCCCTGCGGGGACCTCACCACCATCACAGGCGAGGTAGGAAACTAATGGCGGCCCAGCTCACAAGGGAAATGGCAACTATGGTAGCCAACATGAGGAGTATCACCAACTAAAATTTAGCCATGCAAGAATTATTGATGCAAATGCACAGCTATGTAGGACTTCCAAAGCAATATCAATAGGTAGAAGAGGTGCAAAGCCAAAGAGCTCTTCCTCTCAGGCATGCTAGAGAAACCAACCCTATCGAGTGGGATGTGGGAATTGATGTCTCTTCAAACTATGATTTTGGCCGACCCACCAAGGCCCCGTTCAACATGGAAGATAATTTTCCTCCAGAATATGAACCAGGACACAGGCCTTAGAGGTCCATTAGCGTATTTGACAGGCTAAGCCCAGCCGAACTGAGGCATAGGCAGCAACCTGGAATGCTAGTACCACGAAATAGACCTCAGCTCCCACCTCCTGAGACTTGACAGTCGGAGGAAAGGCAAGAATATGCCCCCCGAACTGTGCCACCTCGGTATGAACGTCGAAGGAGGGATGAGGAGGTTGGAAACCAGGCAGGACCTTCTGCACTACCACCAAGGTATGAGGCTAATGAAAATTATGATTCAGACGGTCTCCAGAGATCCTGTAACTTGGACGATGATGATGACAACCTGCCATTTTTGCAAGAATTGGGGAATGCCCAGGTCCCGAGCCATTATGTGATGCTCGAGATACCAAAGTACGATGAGAGAGACGACCCAGCTAAGCATTTGAATAGCTACAAGACCCACATGAACTTGAGAGGCGCCACTCCGACTGTGAAATGCAGAGCTTTCCACTTGACCCTAATTGGAACAGCAGAAATTTGGTACAGTAGGATACCACCTAGGAGCATCAGAAGTTGGCCAGAATTTAAAACCACCTTCTTGAAAAGATTTGCAGTAAGTAAAGAAAGAGAGGCCGCCATCCAACGCCTTCAGGACATGAGGCAGCATCCCGGTGAGACTCTAAAGAGTTTCCCATCCCGTCACAGATGAGATGGCATATTGTGTTCAACTCACTATCCGTGAAGCTTTATCGGCGCTGAGAGGAGGCCTAAAAATGAACACCTTGTTTTGGAGAGATGTCCAGAACCAGGATCCAACTACTTATGATGCATTGCTAAAAATGATGAGGCAAGAAATTATCAATGAAGAGCTTATTGATCACGGAAATAGGGCTAGCCAAGGCCTCCGACCTCAACAAAGGTAGCATGGGAGAAGGTCTACATCCCATTTGATGGACCATCAATGGAACTAGAATGGCAGTGAAATTGCCCCCAGTTCAGGCCAGTCACTCACCACAGCTACCTTGATTGCTATACCCACGTTGGCTTACGAGGAAGTGCCAACCACAAATCCTCAGTAAAGTGGGCCTTCGCAACAGGCCCCCCGTAGAGGTCGAGGATGCAGTTCGGGTCCTAGAAGCAGAACGAACCCCCTCTAGTATTGCACATATCACCATTCATACAGTCATGATACTGCTAATTACAGAGATATCACATACCATCCCGGAAGAACAAACCCCCGGAATAACAGAAGAAACGATACCCAAAGGGAGGGGCCCCACCTAGGCATCTCCAGCCACCTAGGCATGATGAGGCCTCCCATCACCACCGAGATGCATCACCTCAGCGGGGAAGAGATTGTGAAGAGGAAAGAGATAGGGAGGGATAGCGAAACCTTCGAGGCCATCAAAACTAAGCAGGGAGTATCCCCATCCATGAGATTGATACAATTTTAGGAGGTCCTTATGTTGGTGGTGAAACACGGAATTCCCAAAGGAACTATGCAAGAGAGGCTAAAGACATCCACTAACCGGCTACATAGTGGATAATAGCTCCCGGAGGAATATGTCGCCTCTCATTACTTTCACGAATGAAGACTCGGAGGATGTCCATTATCCCCATTGCGACACCCTTGTTGTAAGGGCCGTAGTGGCCCGAAACGGGTTGAAACAAATGTTGGTAGACAATGGTAGCTCCATTAATATTCTCTTTGGAGCCACGTTTGATAAGATGATTCTGGATCATGAGCTGACTCCCATCACCATCCCTTTGTACGGCTTCACTAGAGATAGCATAATCCAAAGGGGCAAGATTATACTTGATGTGGAGATAAGAGAACTACCTCTATCAACATTGAAATTTATGGAATTCTTGGTGGTTGACAGAAGGTCCACCTACCACGTGGTCTTGGGAAGGCCTACATTGAAAGATCTTGGAGCCGCCACTTCCATCCACCATCTATGCATTAAATTCCTAACTGAGCAAGGGGTGGCAACGATAAAAAGGTGACTAAAGAGGAGCTCGAGAATGTTATCTGAACTCAATCAGGAAGGCAGAACCCAGGGACATTAACATGATAGTAGGCGAGGCCGATATGGACATTGCCAATAAAATGCCTACGTTTGACGAAATTGACCCGCGCATCATCGAGACTAGATCTCAAACAACCCAAATGGAGGAACTAGAAACTTTCCCTATAGACCCGTTGGACCCTACCAAGCTATTACAGGTGGGCAAATTGAAGGAGACGCTTAAAGAGTTCTTGTGTAAGAATCTGGATATCTTTGCTTGGAGGCATGAGGATATGATAGGCATTGACCCAGGGGTCAGTTGCCAACATTTAAAAATCGACCCCAAAGTTGCCCCGCATAGACAGAAGAGAAGAGCTTTGAACCCGGAGCGATATGAGGTATTGAAAGAAAAGGTACAAAAGTTAATCAAGAACGACTTCACCAGAGAGGCCCTTTACCTGAAGTGGATCTCCAACCCGGTTCTGGTAAAGAAGTACAATGGAAAGTAAAGGATATGCATCGATTTTTTCTACCTGAACAAAGTCTGCCCTAAAGACAGCTTTCCACTCCCCAGGATAGATCAACTGGTAGACTCTATCGTGGGACACGAGTCTTTGAGCTTCATGGATGCTTACTACGTCTCTAACCAAATTCTCATGTACCCAGGCGATGAGGAACACACCTTCTTCATCACAAATAGGGGACTTTATTGCTACAAGATGATGCCGTTTGGGTTAAAGAATGCCGGAGCTACTTATCAAAGGCTTGTGAATAAGATGTTCACTGACTTACTTGGCAAAACAATGGAAGTCTACGTAAATGATACGCTTGTCAAAAGCTTAAAGGTTAGCGACCACATAAACCACCTCAACGGAGCTTTTCAAATCCTATGAAAATATCGCATGAGGTTGAAGTCCCTCAAATGTGCATTCGGAGTCGCCTTAGGCAAGTTCCTAGGTTACATGATTAATCAGAGGGGGGATAGAGGCGAATCCTGAGAAAATTCAGGTATTGATTGAAATGAGGTCCCCTCAGAAGCCAGAAAAAATGCAAAGCATAATCGGTCAAGTGGCTGCCCTGAGTCATTTCATATCTAAGGCTACCGACAAATGCTCCATTTTAGGGGTGAAGGCGGTTCGATTTTGGCGGTTTGTGCCATATTTTCAACTCAAATCATTTCATGTGGTTTGAAATTTTTTCAAACCAAACCAAACCATAATTTGCGGGTTGGTTCGATTTTAATCCACGATTTACCTATCGACATTATAATAATATAATTAAAATAAGTTACCATATAAATTTAAACGAGAACTAATAATGTTAAATGTTAAGTTACATTCATCTTTCCCACGAAACCCGTGAATAAATTATTTTCAAAGTTGGTTGCTAAAAGATATTAATAAAACGAATATATCTTTTTTCCTTTTTATTTACCTTTTCTTGTTTGCCTTCTTTCATATTGTTATATAGCGGTTGGTAAAGATAGAGTCACATTCTACTGTGATAGCTTGGTTAAAACTTCTTTCATCCTACTAGTGAGATGAAAAATAAGGACAAAACATGATATATTTAAATATACAAAGAATGATAGAGTTTAGGTTTACTGAAAATTGACAAACTTTATTCTCTAGCGACTTTAAGAAAGTAGAATACAGTAGTACTAGTTAGAGAACTTTAACATTTTCACACAATCAAAATATTATATCTTTCGTTCTTTCTAAATTACAAACAAGTTCATTAATCACCTAGGGGCACAAATAGTCATTTTTTAAATCTAAATCACAATTGACAAGTGTATAATAAGTTCAAAAAC